>PVIU01002963.1:27653-157175 GCA_004026605.1 Ondatra zibethicus
GGGATGGGGGTGGGCCTTGGACTTCCAACAGGGCAGGGCACCATGCCCTCTTTCAAGGAAGAAGGGGGAGGGAGGAGGGGTGGGGGGGTAGTGGGAGGGGACCGGGAGAAGGGGAAGAAAGGAAAAAAAATTTTATTTCTTTAATTATGTTCTTGAATGGAAAAAATAAAACAAAACAATGTATGGAAAAAAAAAGATATTTAAGATGGCTGTATCTACTACTATCATCTACCCTAACTGCCATGAGACATTGCTTTATACTGCCTAATTTTTACCCAAACCAGTTGCTGATAATTTTTACACAATTTCGACTTCTGTAGCTGAGTAAGTCATTGAAAACAATTACCAAAGAAGTGGGACTTATTGTTGTACTGCTAGGATTGAGGTAAACATTTATAACTCATAACAGAAAATTCAAGAATAGCAACAAAAATGTTGATGATATCAAGTTTATGCTCTTGACTTTTTGAACGTAAGTCAATGTTTTTATGGCTCAGACATTGCTTTAGTTATAGTAAAAAAAAACACATAACATTAAACTTTCCATCTTAATTATTGCTAAGAGTAAGTTTCAGTATTGTTACATATATTGAAATTGTAGTGCAATAGAAATAGTGTAAATAGAAATAGTAAATAGAAATAGTGTAATATTTCTATGTTGCAAACCTGTACCTACAAACACTAATTTAACAGGAGTTCTTGGTCGCTCCTCTGTTTCTGTCATCTGTAACTAGCTTCCTTAATGTTCATCTGTTTAGCTGGTACCTGGATTTCCTTCTTCCTAAATACTTTTGAATAATGTTCCATTTTAAATATGCCTTGTATTTTCTATTTTCTTCATTCATCTTAAGGTGGATATTTGTTATGTTTCTGTGCCTTGGTCAGTGAGATGCAATGATCACAAGTGTACTTATTTTAGTTTAAATTCCTGCTCTGATTTCATTTGGCCCTATCCAAAAGTAATATTGCTGGATCAGATGGTAATTCCATTTTTAATTCACTGATAAACCATCATAGTATTTTCTATAATTCTTCATTCTCGTCATCATTGAGTAAGGGTTCTGCTTTCTCTACTTTCTTTACTTTACATGTATCTTTCACTCTGACCATTCTAATGGGTTTGAAGTTTTAGTTTGCAGTCTTACACTAAGGCTTCTACACTGTACAAAGTCAATTCCTAATGGATCAAAAGCCTTAAAGTAAGACCCTAACTAATGGGAAGAGGGGTGGAAAGGAAACTGTGGTTGGTATGTAAAAAAAAAAAGACCCAAACTAAAACTGATGGTGGAAAAAAATAGAAAAAAACACAGCATGAACAAACAATTTTTGAGTAGGACTCCAGTTACTCAGGAACTAATGTCATCAATTGGTAAATGGCACTTCATGAAGTTCAAAAGCCTTTACACGACAAAGGAAACAATTGAGACAGCCTATAGAATGAGAGAAAAGCTTTTCCAATTTATACTCTGACAGAGGGTTAATATCTAGAATACACAAAGAACTCAAAAGGCTAAAGTACAAGAAATTAAATAACGTAATCAACACCCAAGTTAATGAAATGACCAGATAGTACACAAAGATAAAGCATGAATGGTCAATATATATACTGAAAAATGTCCAACATAGCCATAAGAGAAATACAAATACAATCTCCAGTGAGCCAGACAATCAGGGAGTTTACTGTAAAGTTTTTGTTTCCTTGTGATGTCAAAAGCTACACTTACAAAGTCTCATCAACCCCACTACCTAAACATGAGCTGAACGAGGTCGACAACAGCAGACACGCTAAAGTGGGCTGGGGACCCACAAGGCCTGAAACCTACACAAAACTATAGGCAACTAAGGAATGACAAAAGCAGAGAAACAGCCTTCCCTAGGGAAGAGCTCACCACTTGCTTATCCAATACCAAGTGGTGCAAGTACCGTTATACCGACTAAGCAGGTTACATTTAGGGATATACATGGGAGGGTCTGGAGGGAGAAGGGGGAAGAGGGAAGGGGAGAATGATGTAATTATATTATAATCTCAAAAATAAAAGAAATATTTTTTTAAAGGAGTATTCAATGCTAAGAAAACAACCCAATCTTAGAAAGCAAAAACATTAGAAATTATTTAAAAGAAAAGTAAATGTATCCAAGGGCTGGGGAGGTGGCTTGATGGTAATCCTTCAGAGGATCTGAGTTTGATTCCTATTACCAACCTTCGGTGGCTTACAAATGCTTATAATTCCAGATCCAATAGAACCAAAGCCCTCTACTGGCCTCCAAGGGTACTGCATGCACATGACTTTCACTCATACTGGTATATATATACTCAGTTGGTAAAGGTACTTGCCACTAAGACTAATAACCCGAGTTCAATCCCCAGACTCCACACAGTGAAAGAACTGACTCCTACAAGTTGTCTTGTTGACCTCAGAATACATGCTGTGACGTGCGCACACCCTTACACACATACTCATGCAAACTGTATATAAATGATCTCAAAAAAAATAATAAAAAGCTGCATGGAAATTTCATCTCATATCAGTCAGAATGGCAGTCAGCAAGAAATAAATAACAAATGCTTGCAGAAATGCAAAAAAGGAAGCCTTATACACTGCTGGTCCAGTCCGTATGGAAGTTACCATGGAGGCTCCTTGAGAAACTAACCAGAGACCTACACATGACTCAGCTACACTACATCCTAGTCTACACCTAAATGATACAAAGACAACCCATCACCAAAAACTTGCACAATGATGTGTACTGAAGAAATAGTCACAAAAGCCAAGTTATAAGACCAACCTAAATGTGGAACAATAGAAAAATGGATAAAGAAAACATGGGTTATATGTATAGTGGGATAATTTACACATAAAGAAGCATGGGAGTGGTTATGGGGAAGAAAGGTAGGATAGAAAGGATGTAATTATAATTTCAAAATATAAAAATGATTTAAAGAAAAAGAATGGAGTTATTATCATTTGCAAGCATATGGGTGCTACTAGAGAAAATCAAGTAAATTAAGTCTATTACAGGAAGAAAATATTGTATTATTTCTCTCATTTGTGGGTACTAGACATTATAGGTATGTAATATCATATATATGTGTACATGTATTGTAAAATAGAAGCAAACTGTGGAAGGGAATTACACTATATACTTGCATGAAAATGGTTATACAATCCTGTATAAGAAAAAAAGTCATTCTAAAAGAGGGCAGTGAAAGCAGAAAGCTTGCTCTGGACTCAGATAGACTAGCTGTGCTCTTACCAAGGTTTGTCTAGCTTTGTGCATGTGAGTTTCCCTGTCGTCACCGTCCCTCATATGTATACTGAGACTAGCAAACAGTAGGGGCCAAGGCAGAGAAATATGAAGAGTTGATGCGACAGCTTGTGCATGCTCTGTGTATAGTAAACACTGAAAACTCATTAGCTATACCAAGCACAACATCCAGTATCTATTGGGGAGTTTTGCTTTATAGAAACAATATCTACTATTAAAATGCCAATTATGCCCATTACATCACCCAATGTGGATAGATTTGAAGGATTCTAGGACACTCTGTACCAGTGTTGTGTGCTGTATAAAGCACACCCCTACTCCCATCTTCGAAGAATCAAGCAGAAGCATAGTGTCAGAATGACTTTCGAGCTGCCTCCTGTGTTTCCCAAAACATAACTGGGAGTGTTCTGCCCTGGCTGAGTTTCCAGTGGGTGCAGTTAATCAAATGTGACCACCAGACTGACATCCTGGATGCTCATGGATGGAACACAAAAGAACAAAGAGTTCTTTCAGTAGAGACAATCTCCCTAAAGGTATCACAAGTATAGCATAAAGGCAAAGGCAAACATTGATGATGTTGCTTGTAAATGTCAGAGAGCTATGGGGCCACTGTCAATGGCAGGAGGGCAGCGTGGACTGAAGACAAGATGGCCCTGGTTTCAGAGGAGGAGCTCTTTTAAGACTGCTTGTCACGGTTTCTGAGCAGTGAGTAAAAACTGACATTTACTTGGCACCGTTTTGTAATTTGAAAAAGTCTTCTGATTTATTTTGTCTTTTTATCAGCACCTAGAAGGAGTAGATCAAGAAAGGTGGGGCAAAATCTTAGTTTTTCCTGTGTAAAGTGTACACTTAAGTGAATATTATTAAACTGTGTGTCAGATAAAAATATTTCAGAAAAGGCATGAAAATGATGAGGCATGTTGTAAATGCACACTTAGTTTAATTATGTGACAAGGCCAATGGCTAAGCATGTTTAGCTTCACTAATTCCTACCATATTCTTATTGGTCGATCAGAGTTACTCCTCTCTATTTCAGAAGTTAGGAAACGGAAGCACAGAGTGCTTAACTAATTTCCCGAAGTAACAGTGTTGGATGTTCAGGTCAGGCTTTAAAATCCAGGCATATCAAATGTTAAATTTATCCTTTCTCACTCTTGTTTATTTTATAAAATGTGTTCTTTAAAATAGTTCAAACACTTATATTTTAAATGCAAAATGACATCTGAAGCATGCATCCTCTCTCCACGGTCACCTTCTCTGCCTCCTGGGTGTAACTTACATTAGTTTCACCTACATTATTCAGTATTTTTATATAAACAAAGAATGTACAGAGAGTGATAGAAAACATCCTACATCAACCTCTTCTCTCTATACATGCATCACACTCACACACACACATACACACACAAATTATATCAAAGATGATAACTACCTTTAAAATGTTTGGTTTTGGTTAAAAATAACACAAAGTTAAATACCAATGTAATAGATTAGATATTCTGTCCTTCAGATACACTCATTTATTGAATTTGTGGTCCTTAAGGTATGATTTAAAGAGATGGGATCTCTGATAGAGGATTGAGTTATAAGAGTAGAATTTTCATGAATGGGATAACTACCTTTGGTGGGGACCTCAGAGAGATTTTATCTTGCTTCTGACATATGAAACACAGTGGGAGGACTCAGGAAGAACGGCCCACGAAGCTGCTTTCACTCGTCCCTGACTCCTCTAGTACCTTGACTGCAGACTTCCCAGTATTCAGAAGGATGAGAAACTCTATTGCATCTCACTGTGATGGCTAATATTATTAACTTGACAGAATCTAGGGTCATGCAGAATACAAAGTCCTGGGTATGTCTGTGAGAAAACTCAGAGAGATGGGAAGACTCATTCTAAATGTGGATGAGTCCATTGTGTGGGCTGGGGTTCAGGAGTGAAGAAGAAAGGGACCTTAGCACCGGCATCCATCTCTCTCTGCTTTCTGAATGTAGCAACAATGTGACCGGCTGCCGTATTCTCTGGCTGCCATGCCCTCCCTACTCTGTATACCCTACCAGGCGTACCAAGGATACCTTCAAACTGTGAGCCAAAATACACCCATCCCTCCTAAAGTTGCTTTCGTCAGGTATTTTGACACAGAAATAAGAATATTAACTACAACACAATCACCTAAGTAGTTTGTGGTATATCCTGTAGCAGCTTGACTGGATTATGCAAACAATACCAAGAAAAACATGCCTTACACCAGAGTAATGACTTTATGTGTCCTTGCGCTGTGTCTCTTTTCTAGAAACTGGAAGTATAAGCCTCCCCTCAAGACACAGACCCAGAGATTTAAAAAAAAAACCCTGAAAAAAACCATTGTGAAATATTTGTAATTATTCAGTATATTGTTGCTGTAGCTTAGTATTTGTGGATTTGCAGAATCAAATATCTAATATTCTATCACCCCTGTAGTGAACTGCCATATGATATGCATATTAAACCAGCCAGCTCCCTTGAGTAGAAGGAATATTGATTCTTATTAGAGCAAACCTAGACCCCCAAATAATTTAAAGCTCCCCCAGATCTCTTTACATCTGCGGTTATCAATCTTCAACACATCTTGTCAATTTTGTTTCCTTTTCTAAAAAAAAAAAAAGAAAGAAATTATCACTTCAATAACACTGTGAATTTTTTAAAAGGATGCCTGACATAAAGTGATTTTGAACACTAACATGTGAAGGACAAGCAATAAGAAAGGCAATAAAAATTCAGAGAAAAATACCCATGGGCTAGAGAGCACAAGTTTCTTCCAAAGGGAATGGGATGAAAGAATACAGACTGCGTAGCTTTTCAACAGGGGGAAAATGTCAACAACAGAATGAGAAAGGATGAACCTAGGACCTTTCCAGAACCCAGACAGGCCAGCTTAGAAGGCTTACATACTATCTGAGGAAGACTTCTGGGCAATGAATGCTGAAGATGGTTTTTGTAAGGTACAGCCTAGGCAAGTGGAAAGGAGGGAAGGATGGTGTGAAAGGCAAGGCCCATGATGTAAGTTACTTCCTTGTCATCAACACAGGAGGAAAACAATGCTCCTAAGAGGTCCAGACACCAAAAAGAACCTGGAAAAAGGGATGTTCTAGAAGCTACAAATTAATATGCTCTGATTAAACAACATTATGACTTTAGAGTGGATTCGGAAAACATGGACAAGAATAACGAATCGAGGTAAGATCATCCACAAGTATATTTTCCAGAGAGAATCATCATGAAAATATGGCATAATCATGCACCCTTTTATTTACATGATATTCATATGTAAAATATATAAAGTCTGTGTTTTATAAAAATAGAGCCAAGCTATATATCAACTTTTCCCTATGCTTTCGCCTCATTTCTCAAATCTTTTTCTTATATGTATTCTTTAAAAGGTATTTTTAATGCCTGCATTATGTAGAGTTTTACCATTTTAGAAAGAGCACCCAGACCCAGAAAGACATTATCACATGTACTCACTCAAAAGTGGTTTTTAAACATAAAGCAAAGAAAATCACCCTACAAATCACAACCTCAGAGAACCTAGACAACAATGAGGACCCTAAGAGAGACATACATATATCTAATCTACATGGGAAATAGAAAAAGACATGATCTCCTGAGTAAATTGGGAGCATGGGGACTTTGGGAGAGGGTTGAAGGGGGAGGGGAGAGCCAGGGAAGGGAGCAGAGAAAAATGTAGAGCTCAATAAAAATCAATAAAAAAGAGCACCATGATAGTATTTGTCATAAATCTTATTATCTCTATTCACTTCTTAGAAGAAACTTAAAGGTGTATTAATATGTCACTTTCAGATTAGTCAGCAGACCCATTGCTGTGACTCACTACCAGGAGTCTCTAGGGACGAACTTCGAGCAAGCATATTAAAGAGTTGACAGTTTTTGCATCCCTTTCTGTCTATGTTGTCCTTCTGTTGCACGCATCCTTCAAGCTCCGCATCATTTCCTCTAGGCCCATGGTTCTCAATCTTCTCAATGCACTTCCTCATGCTGTGGTGACCGCCAACCATAAAATCATTTCATTGCTCCTTCATAAGTGCAACTCTGCTATTGTTATGGATCACAATGCAAATACCTGACATGCAGGATATCTGATACACAACCCCCAAAGAGTTCACGACCCACAGGTTGAGAACCACTGCTCTAGGCAAATGGACTATTACTGGGTTCATCTAAATGCAATAACATGAAACTTGGCTGACCCAGATTTCTCCACTAAGCATACGATTACTATATTCTGAATATTGAAAACTACTCAATGCTTTCAAAAACACTTACTTTATCATCATCCTTTCATTTAAAATGATGCATGATGGGCAATAAAAGAAGAAAAAGTACAGTCGATGGAAGATTATAGCTATCAGATAGTATGTAAACGTATAAGTTACGTATACTGGAGTTTTCTTCAAATTTTAGATTTTCTTGACACTTCAAAGTTATAGGGCTCTTACATGCTCTCAATATGTTGAAGGTTTCCATGACATTATTTAGTCACACAGCCTTAACAGTCCAAATTTAAATTCTCTAGTTTACATTTTAAATCATTCCCTTTGCAAGAGGTTAACAGAGTCTTCAAAATCTCAGAAGTATATGCATGCATCAATTCAGTTACATAAAGGTACACTGAAAACATTTCCTCTCTACTGGCCAATGAAAAGCAAAGTAAAACAAAATACATCAAAACCTCATCGCTATCACTGGCCATATTCACCTTAGAATCATTCAAATTCTAAGACCTCCTCAGAATTATTGTTCAGATGAGGGCAGCCAGGACTATGCTTTTGAGCCGCGCAGCCAGAACATCACACAACTCTGGAGGGAGCAACGGGACCCTGATCGATGTGACTGGTACTCTCTGGAGCTGTACAGTAAGCAATCTATGCAGCTGTACGTGGTAACCTTACGGTTAGCGCCAATAGTTCCATTTGCGAGCCCATTACTTATTTATGCATCTTTCTCTCTGGTGGGCAGTGAAACTAAAAAGTTTTAGAGCGAAGTAGTCTTTAAAGCTAACCTACTTCTTTTTCTTTTAATGAAGGAAATTCTGTAAGGAAACAATAAGCAACTTTCCTGGCTCCCCTCTGTCACAATGCTCGCATCATCTGTCTTCCCGTGTCCCCGGGCACCCGCCCACCGCAAAGCAGCAGGTTACCTTGTGTGAGTAGCTGCAGGTTTCTGACTTCTTCCCGCACCTTCAGTTGGAGCACCTGCTGCAGGACGTGCTGGCGTTGGTTCTCCTGGGCGATCCCCATGCGTTCCAGCTTCTTGTCTGTGAGTCTCAGCAGGGCTCGCCCTGCAGGGGTTTAAGAAATGGAGAGAGAGGCAAGTGAGCAATACCCTGGAGAATGGCTTGCATCTTGCCTTTAGCTAGCCACGACCAAAAAAAAAAAAAAATTAAAAGTTTATAACTAAGTGCAGCTGATGTAGAACAGAGGCACAGAGCCCCATGGTCTATGCTGACAGGATTGATGATGTGCTCAGGGGAAATCTGCCAATGAAAAGAGAGTCCTGGTTTTTATGCAATAGTGGCAACCCTCAGTAGACCCAAACAATGAGGTAGGTAAAATAACGAACTTTAACTTGCATATTTGGGTCACCGATTACATGTTTCCATAGAAACAGTGCTCTTCACTGGGTGACGGGTTCTCAGGCTGGCCAGTGGAACCTTTATTGACACCCCAGCTGCAGAACTAGGTGCTCTCACTAGGCTTATGAGGACTTCGGCAGCAATTTTTGTTTTCATGAAATACACGTTTTAAGGTCTGGTTTTATTTTTATTTATTTATTTATTTATTTATTTATTTATTTATTTATTTATTTATTTTTTCCATACATTGTTTTGTTTTATTTTTTCCATTCAAGAACATAATTAAAGAAATAAATTTTTTTTCCTTTCTTCCCCTTCTCCCGGTCTCCTCCCACTACCCCCCCCACCCCTCCTCCCTCCCCCTTCTTCCTAAGGTCTGGTTTTAATCTGAAGGCATTCAGCTCTCTGACTCCAGCTGTGGGAAGCTCTGCTCACTCCAACATTTGCTGAGGACAAAAGAAGAGGAGTAAGAGGAGACAAGGGAGGGATGGCATTGAGGAGGGCAAACTGAGGAGAGCTGGTGCCTATGATGCCACATATCTAGGTCTTGGCAGCTCAGCATGCCAACTCCATTCCTGCCCCCAGGTATCTGCATGTTTTTCTTCTACCTTGATCTTTATGAAGTCCCCAAATTATGACCTACTGTGCATTTATCTTGAAATAAGCATTCTTCATTCCCAGGGCTTACTCCGAGGGAGTGATCTTGTTAAATGCCTACAGAACTCTTTACTCTCTTCCCACAGCCTCAGCTGCCACACCTGTGGATCTGTTACCATTTCTACCATGAGGAAGAGACAGAAGCCACTGCCTGTGATCAATGAAAAGTCTGTAAAGTACAGTTTTATGTCGACGCTGGAAACTGTGAGAAGCCCACACCCATGTCTTGGGTGTGTGCCGTTCTTTTCCTAAACACCTCTCTTTCTTCTCTAATACCCATGTTCAAATCTACATTAGAATTGCTTCTTAACAAACTGCAACTCAGCTTCTTTAGGAAGAATGAAATTAAATGTTCTATCACCTTAGAAAAGAAACCAGATAACTAGAAGGTGAAGTTAATGGGCATTTCCATCAAAGGAACAAGAAAGACCATGAATGTAGCTGCTGAATGGGCAGCCTGTGAATAGGTACAGGTGGATGGAGGCGAGCAGAAGCTGTACATTACGAATAGCTCGGAGAGTCAGGCTATTCAATCTGCATCTTCCCTTCCCATTAACCCTTGCACAGTACACTGGTCAAGATAAGCTAGGTTATATGCCACATATGGTGGCTAAAAATTATATGGCAAAGCTCACTGGTTTATCCCGAATGTTTTTTGTTTGTTTGCTTTTGAGACAGGGTCTTACCAAGTAGCCCATGCTTGCCTTAAACTTGAAATCCTCCAGCCTTACACTCATGAGTACAGGAAGTTATGGTAGGACACTGTGCCTGGATTTATTCTGCATGTTGACTTCCAGTCTACCTTCTTTGAACTTGGTAATCTTGATAATCAAAGCAAAGGTAGAGAAAAGTGTTTAGGTATCTCATTTAACCAATGGAATGCTTGGCCTACAGTCATTTATTAGCCAGGAACAGTGACATGGCCCTTCCCACTTAGAAAAAGCTAGCTGTATATTGTGACATGCTATGACTCCCTTCAACCCTCTGCTCAGAAGTGAGGTGGGTAGGTAGGAATATTGGATGGGAATACTGATGACACGATCATGGACCATTGTCTGGGAGGAAAGTGTGTGTGTGGGGGAGAGGAAGAGAGAGAGAGAGAGAGAGAGAGAGAGAGAGAGAGAGAGAGAGAGAGAGAGTAATGTACAGCTTCTGTGGCATTCTAATGGAAAAAGCTCCATAGGCATAGCTCAGGTTTGGTTCCACCAGATGACCATGGTGACCACAAAAAAAAGGGACAAAAGCAGACATACTCCCTTTCCACTGCCTTCTGCAGCAAGGTCAAGTGACAGCACTGGAGGATTTTATAATCTAGTTTGTTACCTTTCATGGCCAAGGAGGCTTTGTAAAGGTGAGTTGAAGTGTAAGGATGCCAGGATGGAAAAATATCTATATCACCCAGGCAGCCCATCAAGTCTCACGACAGAGGTACAGAGAACCACAGAGGGCGAAATGGTGTGGCAATGCAAACAGAAGTCAGAGTGAAGGGGCCAGGAGCTATGGCGTCCCCACAAATTTTAGAGACTGAGAAAGACTCCAAAATTGCTTCTCTCCCACACACTCCAAAAGTCATCCTACTACAATCTTTGAGCCCCACGACACCCATTTTTGAACTTCCGGATTTCACAAATGTAGTATGATAAACATGATTGATTTTAAGCCTCTGTTACAGCAGCAGTTATCCTCATGAATGGAATTGATATCCTTTTAAGAAGTCAAACAGATTTGTGCAAGTTTAAGCCTGAAAAAAAAAAACAACTCAATATGGAGAGGGGAGGTAGGCACAAAGGCTCACCCCTGGGTGAGAGGATACTGGCAATTGATGGCTTCTGAGAAAAGGGGAGTCAGTTTTCTTTAAGGATGTGTCCCAGACCTGGTAGGTCAACCATGCTCCAGGGGATGATGATCCCACAGCCAACAGTATTTTGGCAACATAGATTTAATTCAATTTTTTTCTTTATGGACATGAAGTTGGATGGGTAAGTAGATGGGAGTGGGTCTAAAGGAGCTAGGGAAGAGAGGATATATATGATCAAAATGCATGTTTATGAATAAAGTACAAAGTATTGAATTCTCAAAGAATGAATAAAACTATTAATTTTTAAAAAAATAACTCAGAGAGCTCTTTTCTTTTCCAATTTTTATGTGGGGGTTTTAATGAAAAGTAGAGAACAGATGATAGTTAAGTAACCTTGAGTCCTGGGTCTGTCTATGGAGGTGACACTGGGACTTGGGAGAAGGGCAAGGGAACAGACGTGTCAAGGAAATCAGAGGAATGGAGAATGCCACTATAGCCAAGTGGAAAAGATAGGGCAAAGGTAGGAAGCAGGGTCTGAGAAGAGGCCAGGACAGAGCTCAAGAAGGCCTAGTGGGCTTGGGGAGGACTGGAGAGTGACTGAATGGGAAGTGTGAACGGTTCTGAGCAAAGGTAACCTTGGCATTATGCCAGCTCTTCCCTGGATTGTCACAGCTTCTTCTGGGCAGAATAGATTGGAGATTGAGACATGGAGAAAAGTCAAAGCAGGAAGTGATGGCGCCACAAAGCTGGATGGAAGGGCAGGGGCAGTAAGATTCCTGGCTCTGTTTTATGACTTTTACGATTCCTAGAAGCTGCATGGAAGGAAGGAGGGCCTCAGTTCCCACTCAGGTTTCCAAGCTCTTCCACAATGGCTGGTAGCTCCTTTTATGAGCAGGAAACTGAATCACTGCTCTAGGAAAGGATGTGATGGAGGCAGGAAACCATGGTCCACTCCTGCTGTTCTATCTCCAACAAACATCTGGGATCTACAGAAGTAATGCAATAGGTAGAACTATAAAAGGGGGTGATTAAAATGCCCTTCTTTGTTCCCCTTAATATTCTCAATATTTCATTCCTTCAGTGCTCTCCTAAAACCCCCAAATGTTGAGCTGACAGGTAGCGTGGTCAGATCACAGTAGGAGTTACAGAAAAAGGTTGTTGCAATGACCCAACTTCTGTTGAAAATATTCACGGGACCCCTTGAAGATGTTCACACAGCAGAAATTTGGGTGCAACCTAGAAAGCTTCAAGTATGGCTGCATCTATCAGTCTATCCATAAAGGCATGACTGTGTGTGGTTATCTAGTGTACCAACTCCATAAACGTAGGCATGATGGTTAACTTCATAAGCCAACTTGACTGGACCATGAGATAGCCAGATGCTTGTTTATTATTCTGAGTGCTTCCAGATGATAGAAATAGTTATGCATTTTTACATTTCATATACATGTACTTTATTTAAACTATTCTTCCCTTTCCTCCAACCCCTCCTGTGTACCACTCCCACCCACCCATTCCATCTCATAATCCATACCTTTTAGAACTTACTACTGTTGCATATATGTATGTATATAAATAAAAACATAAACACAACTTGTGTCCATCTAGTATAGCTCACATGTACATGCTTCAGGACTCACTACTTGGTATTAGATAATAGGTCAGGGGGATCATCCCTGGGGAAGACTGATTCTTCCTCTCTCAGGAATCATTAATCGCCTGTATCTCTTCATCTAGGGGCAGGGCCTTGTGAGATTTCACCAATCAGAATTGGGATGTCAACAGACATTCAGGTTTTGATTAAGCAACTATGCTGCTCACCAACCAGAATTGGGATGTCGGCTGGCATTCAGGTTTTGTTTAAGCGATACACTGGTGCAGGAGAATTGTCTGTATTCTGTCAATCATGTTTTAAATAAATGCTGATTGGCCAGGCAGGAAGTATAGGTGGGATGACCAGACAGGAAGTAAAGGTGGGGCCAGAAGAACAGGAGTATTCTGGGAAGAAGGAAGCTCTTTCTGCACTCCTGCTCAGACCACCGAAAAAGCAGGATGTGACCTGCCCTGCTGAAAAAGGTACTGAGCCATGTGGCTAACATAGATAAGAATAATGGGTTAATATAACTTATAAGAACTAATACTTAGCCTAAGCTAATGGGCCAATCAGTTTATAACCTAATGTAGACTCTCTGTGTGATTTTCTCTGGGACTAAACAGCTGGGGGGAACCAGCGGGACATAAACCCTAACCTAATGTAGACTCACTGTGTGATTTTCTCTGGGACTAAATGGCTGTGGGGACCGGGCGGGACATAAACCCCAACAAGCCTGCCCTCATGTTACAATACACCACTGAATTCATGTTGCCTCTTTCTTGTCATATGTAGAAGACACACTTGTAGCAGATGTTCTGATCCTTTGACTCTGACATTCTTCCCACCCCGTCTTCTGTGATGTTCCCTGAGCCTCTGGGCACTGAACCTCGAGCAAAACCTACCACTGCCATTTTCCTAAACCAGTATTTAACTGATTCTTAACACTATCCTTTTTCCACAGAGAAGTGTAGCTCACCAAAGAAACTTTCTTTCTCAGCAGATGGGGACTATTACAGAAAGCTACAACTGGGTAAAATGAGGAGAAACACTGGCCATGGGGTGCTTGGCCCCGATTCTTACATCTACAACACAACCCCTACACCTAAGGCTCAGAGACAGGTACTTAAAATGTTCGGATAAGGCACATTGCGTCCTATAATGTATAGCAGCTCTTGCCTCTAGGCTCAAATGAGGACATCGGTTTTTTAAATTTTGAACATGATGTAAGGCATTTGATTGGAAACTGTCAAATAAAACAAACATGCAAATCTGGCCATAGTAGATGGTGGAAGCTGCATTGATTGGTGATGAGCATACGAATACCTGCTGTCCAAAAGAACAGCGATCTTGGGGTTGAATACCTGACCTTCCCAGAGGTTGAAGCCAGATCAGGACTTTGTTCTGGGATAGACAGACCCCACAAACCATCAGCAGCTCAGGTGAGCAGGGTCAGGAAGAACAAGTGAAGAAGAAGAACAAGCTAATAGTTTTCTCTGTTGCTATACTAAGTTACCATGAATATGGGCTCTTGACACAGCAGAAATTTAGTCCATAGAGATACGGAAACCAGAATCGCAACACAAATTCCACTGGGCTAAAACCAAGGCATCATAGGGCCACATGACCCCCAGAAGCGGGCAGGGAGCAAAAATCTGATTTTCAATTCTTTAGGTATGCTCAGGTTCATTTGGTTGTGGTAACATCGCCATAAAGTTTGGCTTCATTTCACACCACTTTCTGCATATACATATATAAGCATATATATGTGTATATATATATACATATACATATATATATATATAAAATCTACTTCTATATGACATCTGTGGTGAGCAACCTGAATAATCCCAGATAACTGACTCATGTGGAGATCTTTAGTCACATTTGCAAACACTTCTTAGAAGATAAGGACAAGTGCCAAGCATTAGGAACTACTGCCTTCATTCAGTCAACCAAAGCTGAAAGGAACTTTGGAGCCCTTTGTGTGTGGCACAGGTGTCCATGGCCACATGGAGAAGTGAGGCTCGGTGAAAGTGGCTTCAGGCAAAGACTTAGGTCTGGACGTGTCTCTGACCTTCAAGTCTAGTCCTGGGTGTCCTTCAACTTTATAGACACCATCACCAGTTTTCAAGAGATGGTTACATGCTGAAGGTGTAAATGGAAATGTCGGGGTGGGCTGTAGATGTTCCTATGGAGATTTCTCAGTGCCCTTTTCCTAGAAGATGCACTGAATCGCAGGGCATCTTTTCTTCTGGAAATGATCCCTGGGATAGTCTCCAGCAAATGGTCAGTATGTATTGAGTTATTTCAAATTGAGTTAGTTCAAACTCACTTGCAGAAAAGGCCTAGGTTATACACTAACCAGCTAGTCTCTGAGGCTAACTTCAGCCCCATTCAGAGTGTGGTGATCATATACCCAGCATTCTTCAGCAAACTCTGTTGTGCTATCACTCCAAAATGGAAATATTTAGGCCCAAGAAACGAGGCCAAAGTAGAAAATAAGGAAAGCATGGGGTTATGAGCTAATAGATCTGGATTCATATTCAGTAAGTCATGATCTGAGTTTTAGCTTCCTTGGTTTCAGACTGCAGATGAAAACTACACTATTTCATAGACTGTAACGATAGAATGGAATAAACATATGCACATTCTCTGTAACTTGGAACCGCGGGGATGATGCAAATTTGGTGTCACAGATATTCTGCTGGCTGCTACCTCGTCACACTCACAGGACTCCTGTTCCTTCTCCTGTGACAGTGATAACAATAGCAAACATTTACTATGTGTTAAACACCGTCGTAAGAGCTTTACATAGATTATCTCACTTTTAATGATTCTGTGAAAGTACCATGTTTATCCATGGCTGATTAAGAGCCATAAAGCACCTAAAAGCTCTATGTCTTACTAAGAAGCTGCAGATTTGGGAGCGGCCATTCTGCTTGGCATCCTCTAACTGACTGCTGGGGAATTCTTCACATGACCCTCATATCCTCCTTGCCGTGGATGAAATTACAATGTCCCCCCCCACTTCACTCCCCCACCCCCTGGCCAGGCTCTGGATTTGATAACTTGGTTCCCAGTTGGCAGCACCATTTGGGACGGTTTAGGAGGTATGGTCTGGCGAGAAGAAATACATCATTGGAAGTGGGCTTCGAGGCTTTTCATCCAAGCACCATTTCCAGTTCGCTATCTCTGTTTCATGCCTGGGGTGAGAGATGTGAATTCTCAGGTGTTCCTGCCACTATGCCTGCCTGCTGCCACTCTTCCCTGACGTGAGGGAGATGGACTCTTTCCTCTGGAATGATAAGCCTCAAACGAACTCTTCTTTCTCTAAGTTGCTTTGGCCATACTGTTTTGACAGAAATAGAAAAGTAACGAATGCACGCACCAAGCCTAGTTCTTGCACAGGGACTGGGGTGGGTGAATTAGAGGGTCTGTGAATGGTCACCATCTCTAAGGGCTTAAGGAAAAAGGGACAGTGACAGAGGATGGGGTGGCGGCTTTGACAGCTGCTGCCGAACAGATTCATCTAGTCATTTATCACAGACTATATGCATATC
This sequence comes from Ondatra zibethicus, assembly GCA_004026605.1. Taxonomy (NCBI): domain Eukaryota; kingdom Metazoa; phylum Chordata; class Mammalia; order Rodentia; family Cricetidae; genus Ondatra; species Ondatra zibethicus. The sequence continues at coordinate 44,160 of PVIU01002963.1, forward strand.
CTAGATTGAACTTGTCCTTCTACAAAGAACTAGGAAGATAGTGAAAAAGAGAAATTTCACATCAGTGACAATCACTGATTTTTTTTTTGAGTGTGTGAGACCATGCACATGGCACCTGATGGTATTTCAGTGGACACTGAGCAAAGAACAGAAGTCATTGAGGTGATTGGGAGGAAGAAGGGAATTCAAGGCTTAGGAAACAGACTCTGAGAAACAGAAAGGTATATTCAGGAACTCTGAGAATCTCTCCACTGTTGGGTATGCAGAGTATAGAGGGAGAGAAGGAAAGAAGGAAGGAGGGAGGGAGGGAGGGAGGGAGGGAGAGGAGAAAGGCAGGCAGGCAGGCACCTGTGGGTCTTCTGTGCTTCTCAGGCAACTCTTTGTCTCAGTTTCCCCCTTCTCCCCTCCAACAATAAAAGAGAACACATGGGGTGGAGGGAATGGGGTTTCTATCCTGTCCAATCAAGTCCATCTGCATCTACATTGCTTTTCTCTCTATGGCTTTCCTATCCATCACTGTAAGAGAACTTCTATTTCACATTTTGGGAGCTGCTCTTTCTCCTTTGGGGAAACTTTTGACAATTAGAAAAAGAATTCCCCCATAGTATTTTTCAGTTCTCAAGAAAAATAGCTCATTCTTGCTTATCATGTTTGTTTTTATTTCCTGTTTCTTTCCCACACCTTGCCACTGTGCACGCTCAGTGAATACAGGGCTTCACCGAGGTTTTCAAGCCCCTAACCAGAGTGTGACTCCATTCTGGCACCAAATAAATATTTGTTAAATTAATGTGGCATTGATGTGACTCAGACAGAGCAAATATAAGTTCCTTACTGGAATTGTCCTGGTTGCCAAGAGAAAAGTTCCCTTTCCTTAAACCATCTCCCAAGGTATAAAATAATACTAGTTTTGCCCTTAGTGGTTGCCTTTGTTGTCCTATGCAGAGAATTGGCCAGGGAATTAAGTCAACAGTGAGCAAAGCTGAGAAAGTCATAGATGAGAAATAGGAGACCAAGAGGGAGCAGGTGGGGGTGGGGGGAGAAGACAATGTTATTTGATTTTTCCCAGTGCTGCCTTGCCTGAGGTCAGACACCCTGAGTTTCTCAGTTATAAAAGTCAATATGAGATGAGGGGAGGGAGCTGAGTTGGTTGAATGGTGAGTGACAGGTTCTATTTCAGGTGTCACTGTCCATTAAGTGGCCACTGACTTCCCGTTCCCTCCTGAAGAAATGACATCACATGTAGGTGAATAAAAACAATAGGGCTCTGGCATTTTATACGAGTTAGTCATTGGGCAATGTTGGCCTTTGAATTATGAGTCCTTTAAAATGCATTTGGAATTCACCTTAAATTTGACCATATACTTCAGTCTGCTTCACATGCCCACAGGGTCCTGTCCTCCTATCCAGTCACGCCAGAGGTCACAATCCCAGTGCTTTGATTGCCAGGATAACACGATTGTGAGGAGAGCAGCTCCAAGGGACCTTTGAAATTAGTTGGGCTGAACAGTTTGATTTTTCTCCTAAAACAGATGATTTCAATTCATTTTTTTTTTTTTGCTCTGGAAAAGTAGTATTCTGCTACTGCTTCTGTTTTAAGATATAGATAACTGAAAATTTATGAGTTTTATGAAATATACCAGTTTAAAATTTACCTATATTTTTTGCACTACTAGAACCAAACAAATAATCTGTCTGGGTCATCTTTGGCTCACAAATGGACACTTTCAATGTCTTGCCTTCCAACACCCTTCCCTCATTATGCCCCTCTTTTTTCTAGTGGACAAGAATTCCGATGGCATTTTCTGTTTCAGCTGACTGTAGGAATAGAGTCTGGGCTTTGCCATTACCTTCTGTGCAGCCCATTCTAAACTGACAGTTCACTGTGTCTAAGAGTAGGTTAAGGGCCTTTAGGATTTTTTATTGCCTAACGATACACTGCAAATTTATCTCCCTAATGCCACAGCCCAATAGCCCTGATTTCTTAAAGATGACAACAAACCCCCTACTAGCATCACAAGCAAGAACTCAAAGGTTAGCTAACCCATTGGCAAGAAGGCAAGACCAATGTATCTCCTCTCCCTTCTATCTGAGAGCATAGCCCACTGCCCGTCCTGGTCCTTCACTTGGAGAGACTCAGAATGACTGGCACCCGATTGCATGCCCTTCTTTGGGCTGAGGAAGAGAAGGGTTAATGGAAATTTGCACTGCGGCTAACTGTAAGTAATTTACTGGGCTGATGGGAACTATATATTATAATTTTTAACCAGTCTTAGGTAGAAAGCCTGTTTTAGAAGTCTACTTTTTTGGCTGACTATATTCAGGTGCTGCTGATGTTAATAGGAGGGAATTGGAATAATATTAATTTCCATCTAAAATATAAATTCAGAAAGAAACTACTTATAGTATCTTTCAAACTGAGTAAAAACATGGTCCTGTTATTTTTAGCCTTTTGAAAAGTTGAATATTTTTATTTTGCTAATTGCAGTTAGCAAATCATCTCCAAATATTATTTTTAAAAATCCCTTAAAACATTTTTTTCGGGGGGGGGTCTTGTTTTAGTCTCTAAGAAGACTCAGTAATAACTTACCTCAGAGCAACCAGAGCAGGGTTTTTAGTTTAAGCAAGGAAGTCTCATACCAACCTAATAGAGGTTATAGCTGAAGATTCCTGGTACAATAAATGGCCTTCAAGGTCTTTCTGCTTTTGACAGGCAAACCAAACCTCATGGTACATGTGCTTTTATTTGTCAGCAATTGTCTGCATTGGGAGAGTCTTTGGTGGTCGGGTGCCACCAGGTGAAGGATGCCTTGCAAACTTGGCGTGTTTCAAAAGTAATTATCAAGAAGCGTGTGAGATGCCTACTGACAAGTATTTCCCCCTCCTCAACATTGTACTTACAGCTGTAGCTACAACAGACAAACACATAGAGCTTTCGTATATTGAAAAGAACAGGCACAGGGCATGATGGGGTCAACAAATTAATTAACGTGAAACAGCACCCATGGCCAAAGACACATTTAAATCTTGGTTGTAAGCTACCTTTCACTTTATTTTAAAATTGGAGAGATTCATTTTATCTTATACATTTGTTGGTGCAGGTCTGTGTGCAGATGTACATGTGTGTGTGGCGGTTATTCAAACGTATGTACATGTGTGTCAATGTCAGAGGATAGCCTCAGTCCTTCCCCAGATGACGTTGAACCCTTTTAAAAGCTTTGGAGACAAGCTCCCTCACTGGCCTGGATCTCACCAACTAGGCTAGACTAGACACGCAGAAAGCACCATGGATTTGCTCATCTCTGCATTCTCAGTGTTGGGATTACTAGCACAATGTCCAGTTTTTATTATTATTTTAACATGGGTTCATAATATTGAACTCAATTCCTCATACTTTGAAGGCAAAACTTCATCTACTAAATTACCTGTGAAGTCCTCCTTACCTTTCTGTGTTCTCAAAATTTCATCAGCATTAGGATTAGAAAGTGACTGTTGGTCTAATTTCTTGTATGTACAACAGCAGAAACAGAAAGCGTTCTGGCTTTCACAGTGCTTATGCAAGGGCATCAAGTCAGTAGTAATGAATGACTAGAAATCGCTGAGGAAAAGAAAAGAATTCGGAGGACAGGACTAATCACATGCTAGATCACCCAGTTATTAGCTGCACAGCATGGGTTCAGCACTTTGCTCCAGGCTTCAGGTTCTTGACCTGGAATGATAGTCTTCCTCCTCCCGCCCTGCTGGGCTGTCAAGAAATCACATCAGTCAGCAGTCTTGTTGCTTCCTCCAGGAAACTTACCTCAGGAAAGGGCAAACAATCCACCCAAGACTGTGAGGGGAGCTGTGTAAGTCACACCCAAACTATGGCAGACATCTGAATGGTGGGACCCAGGACAAATACCTGGAAACTTTACACAAGAAGCAAGGCTGAACAGGGAGAAACAAAATCTATTTTTTTTAACATGTAAAATCTCAAAAAGACATCATGATAGGGAGCGCTGTTGACCTTTGGGTGACTGTCTTGTGTGTTTTTGGATGCTAAAGAGTAGCTGTCTTGTGTATTTTAGGATACTTTCTACAAAAATATTTGGCTTTTCATCTAATGATGTTTTCCCACCTGTGCCAACTAAAAATGCCTACAAATTCTCGGCAAGTATCTGACGGAGGACAAAGTTGGCCCTTTGTGAAGGGCCACAGATCTAGATGTTTGCTGTTAACCATTTCTGAAAATGCCAACCCAAAAGGCATATACCCTCAGAATTTAGTCATAAGACTTATGTGAACAGGGAGGCAAACCAACATAGAAAGCTGTGTCAGAAACTTAATAATTTATTCACACCAATTTCATCCATGGCACTACCCTAGGATAGAGTCTTAATCTCGGTTTTATAGGAGAGGAAAATGCTGCTGCTGGAGAGCTACACAGTTAAAAACAAAGTGGGCAAATAGCAGAATAGGGATTCCTATTTAGCTCTAGTAAAAACTTCCCAACTTTTGATTTTGGACATCTCTGCGTACAACAGAACATTTCAATGGAAATATAGCTTGAAGGGTCTTGTGAATGGAAGAGTAATGGCAGTTGACTCAAGTTCAATTATGGCTAGAGGAATGAACTAATTGATTGAATTTCTTCTTTAAAATGCCAAATCCCAATTTGTAATTAGACCAAAACCTCGCTTTTTTCCAACTGCCTCTTTTATTCAACTTATTTTGCCTTGATTTCTGTCATTGTTTGCTCGTGATCATTACAGCTTGAGCTTCTTATGAAATGTAATGCTCATCTTGCTCGCTTGTACTCACAGAGAATGGAGTGCTATTCAGAACAATGCTTTGAAATTCTTTGAGGTTGGAGGACCTACACATAATAGTTTGTTCTAGAACATTGGCTCTAATGCACCCATGGTGCCACATTGCTTTCTTTTAATTTCACTTTAGATGGTATTTTCATTTTTGTGTTTAATCCTGTTTCTTGCTGTGTTTGCAGAGACCTGATGTTAGAGAGAGGAGCCTGGGCATTAAACATGATGCCTACACAGGCTAGCTCTATGAACATGAATAATTTACTAAATGCTGCTGAATCATAATTTCCACTTCTGTAAAGTAGGATTGACTTTAATTGCCTTGGGGTTTTTCTGCTAAAATATAATAAAGTATCATTTTACTCTATATAATAAATTATATAAAAATATAAGTTTCTAAGTTTAAAAGTGTCTAGCACAGTACCTGATGCCATACATTTATTTCCAATTAAGCACTATATAACAGTATGCCTTACATAGGGTTTGCTGTTCCATTTCCTGTTTCATCATTAGGACATTTATTCCCAGGCCCATTTTCTCTTCTCACTCCTGGGCTTTTGATGAAGTAACTCCAGTGCTCAGCAGCTGATGGGTATTCATTCAAGTTTGGCTGAGGTAATGGATAACTTTGTGGGAAAAGGAGAAGAAATATCATCCCCAAAAGGCGACAAAGGAAAGTGAAGGGAATTGTCCAAAGATACATGATGAGTACATGTCAGAGCAGAGACTAGAACCAAGATGTCACTATTAGGAAGGCTACAGCTGCTTATTAAAGGTAATTATTTGAGAATGAATGTGTCAGCTATTAGGTCAGAGGCTGAGTAAGGGCCCAGGATGCCATCTATGTAGTCTATACCCATATTCACATCCACAGGGAAAACAATAAAAAAAAACCACGACTTAGATAAAGACACCATTTCAAAACAGAAAAGAACATGGGGCTTTTCATAAGAAAAATATAAGCAGTCCTAAATACGAATACGGTGTGGCGAAAGAAAAAAATTGAAGGAAGCACCTTTTACCCACCTTCTGACAAAAGAGACAGTGGGGGTGTTAAGGTGATGGTTGGGGGAGGGGAAGGAAATACATGCAAATGCTCGTGGAATACAGGCTTCAGAGTAAAACATGAAATCCAGTGAGCCTGACACACAGAATGTGAGAAGGCCTTGGATTTGAGATGAGGGAGGGGAGCTAGCTGAAGGAACATCCTTCATGGTCTTGGAGGCAGATGAAAGGTTTTGTTATTTATTCACTTTACAGTCAATAATTGTACTGCAGAGCCAACACAGAGTTTTTAACATGAGAATGACAAGATGGCATTTATATTCAAAATTCTTTCTGGCTTCTCACAAATAATTTCCATGGAGGACATACATAATGACAGGAAGTAAAGAAAACTAGCTGGGAAATGGGAACTTTTGCTGGGCTCATAGATCATGGCTTCCATGAGAAGTGCTGCTGATAGGAAGATGGGCGTAAAGGAGAAATAAATGCATGTAGGACCAGAATGACTGGTCAAAGATGAAGGACCTGAATCAACTTGTAAGGGCTGTCACAAGTGATCTGTTTAGGAGCTTTGGTTAAAGGCCCAAGCCCATCTGTTGACATGGGAATGACTGAGAGAGCAGGTATGAGAGCAAACAGCAGTCATGGTGGTTTGGATGTCTAATATGAATAACCCTTGTTTACGATATGGTCAACAGAGAGGTGGAGTGGGCAGGCAGTTATATAGGATGGAGTTCCCAAGAGAAAGCAGGTCTGGGGATTTTGTTTGGGTGACATTGTGGGAAAGCTGACATCTAAATCCATGAGCAAGAAGAAGCTAAGTGTGAAATGAGAAGAGGTCCCATTCCAGACACCCCGAAGAACACCAATATCAGCTGAATACAGAGATCTGGGCCTACTAGGATATTCTTGAAGAGTGATTGGAGAAATGGAAAGAAACCTGAATGAATGAGACACTGGGTGATGTTTCCAAAACTGTCCCTTTATTAATGTTGGGGGATCTAGCAGAGTCATTACAGCATATCTTGAGGCTTGTGGTCCTGGAAGGACAGAAACTCTGCATTTCTGGATTGTATATTAGAGTCTTCTGTGTCCAGGACACACTGTAACAGCTTTTCTCTCATGTAAAATATCTTTTGTTTGGCCCAATAGACAAAGGTAAAAGTGTCACACAGAAGCAGACTCTTAAACTTTTGAAACCACCATTGTTAATACAATAAAAACATTGCTATAAACAATAATTTATCAAGTAATTATGATACTCTGGGTGTAGCTTCCAGCAATTTTTTTATTCTTTATTATCATTATCTTCTGTGATCTTTGCAGCTATCTTCTGAGTTGGTTCAATTATTATCCTCATCTTTAAATGAGTAAAATGGGGTCTGACAATTTAAATGATAGGATTAAGATCACAGAGACAGCAAGGAATGGTAAGATTTCAAGTGACTAGCTTTTCAGCTCCCCAGCTTACCTTCTCTACTCTCTCAACTGTCTAGACTTTCTCTGCACAATCAAAGAGAGACTTTGAAAAGAGGAGGATCCTCTCATGTCTTTTTATTTCTAGTTCTCATTAGACTACCATCAACTCTATTTAAATAAAATTCTAAAATGTCAAAGATTTACTGGACCAAGTAGCCCAGTGGTATTGGGAGAGAGGGATTGTAGAGAGAAGATAAACTAAAAGGAAACAAAGAAACTTTGTAAGCGCTGGGCATAGTCATTAAATTGATGCTGCTGGTGGTATCTGAGCAGGAATATTCATAGATGCAATCAACAAATTATATATGTAATAGATGTGTGTTTCATTGTGCACTAGTTGTACTTAAATAAAGCTGGAGAAATGGAGGGAATAAATAGTTAAGGAAAGAGTGGAAGACAGGGAAAGGTGGAAGGAACAAACCAGAGAGAAGAAATCAGATAACTGAGACCAAATCAAACCACACTTTGCAATGATAATTGGTTCTACTGATTGCTCATGGACCTCGCGCTGTGACATAGACCTTCCTTCTAGACTGAGGAACTTCCCGGCAGCTTCTTAGTAGTGTCTTCACACTCGTCAGTCATTCTTGTAAGTTTTTTCCGCTAAAAGGAGTCACCTTGACCAGGATCAAGCCCCTTTTCCTGAGAATAACCTGCATCCAGTGAAATAGGCAGAAAAAGCTACCAGCCTAGCCCTTCCTCGAACTCTATCGCAGTACGCATGGAAGCATTAATAGTTTTATCTTGCTTAGGGAGCATTGCCAAAACCACTCTTCAAATTCATTTTCATTCTCTGTAAACATGGCTTGCTGACAGTAGAGGCAGTGACCCAGCGGCATGCTGGATGATACAGTGGAACTGTGTGGGCTGTTTTAAAATGACCACGAGTAACATGTAATGTTTATGTGAGTGATTGTGCTGGCACCTCTTTACCCCATGAAACAGGATAAGCCCAGCTCCAAATCTCTCCAAGGGCATGACTGAGGCCCTCCCATGTCTGAGTCACACCCTGACTCCTTCCTCTACCCCATCTTGCTGATGTCAACTTCCTCCCAGGTGCTGAGTATGAGCATACTCTGTGATGGTTTCTATTGGGAGTCAATTTGACAGCATCTAGAACCACTCTGTAGGTAAGTTCTGGATATCTCTGTCAGAGATTTTAGGTTGACTGATGTAGGAAAACCTATCTAAGTGCCAGACTGAATAAAAAGGAGAAAGCAAACTGAATACTAGAATTTGCTACCCTTTGCTTCTTGACTGTGACTGCCAGATGACAAGCTGCCTCGGGCCTGGGCTGCTGTGCTTTTCCCACCACGATGGATGGAATGGACCCTGAGACTGTAAATCAAAACAAACCCTTCTTTAAGTTGCTTTTGTCCTGACTTATTTTGTCCCTGGTTACTTTGTCAAAGTAATGCATAGAGTAACAAAGCCCCCTGATATTAGCATGGGAAGCTTGGGTGTTGCGGTGTGAAAGGGAACCCTTAAGTTCATACATTTGCATACTTACTCCCCAGTGGATGGACTCTTTCGGGAAGGATTAGGAGGTGTGGCCTTGTTGGAGTGGGTGTGGCCTTGTTGGATGAGGTGTGTCCTTGAAGGTGCTATATCACTGGGGGGGGCTTTGAGGTATCAAAAGCTCACACCATGCCCCTCCCCCTCTATCAACCTGCTTTCAGTTACTGTTCCAGCACCATGCCTATTTGGTTCTTGCTATGTTGGTGATGGACTAACCCTCTGAAGCTGTAAGCAAGCCCTCAATTAAATGCTTACTTTTATAAGGGAGATTGCCTTTCTTGGTGTCTTTTGGTCATAGGGTTTCTGACAGCAATAGAATAGTAACGAAGACATCTGTTCTATGTCTGCTTCCTAGGGAAGTCACACCCTGACTGGGGTTTATAGGGTAGAGAGGCATCAATTGACTCTCTAACACAAATTTTCATATTGTAGGTGGTGGTTTCAAGACAGACCAGATGGTTCTGTGGTGCCATTAAACTTGTTTCTGGGTCATCCAACTCTATAGCTGTATGTGGAAGGAATAAAAATGAATTTGAATAGTGGCCTTGCTAATACATAATTAGTCAGACAAAACTGGTAAAAAAATTCTATGTGTATATCCTCAATTGGTTTTATAAGTATAGCTCATTTTCCTTCAAACATTTTGAGTAATATATAATTGGAGTACAGTATGTATTTGTGCACTAGGTAAGTCATAAATATATACATAAGCATGTGCACATGTACATATTTCAACACGCTCATAAGTACTTACATACAATGCATGTGACTGAGAGGTTTTGTTTTTCTATTCCAGGTCCTGCGATAAAAATGCTTGATATGAATTAGTTCACTAGGTTCTCACAAGTGAGCACAATTACTTTCCTCTCATTTTCTAAATGTGAAAGTTAAGGTCACGTAGTGAAGAATGAAGACAAAGACTTCCTAGCTAGAGGAGTTAATGTTTTTAGGTCAGCTGTAGGGTCACTCAATGTCAAATTCTATTCTTTTAACCACTCTATGGAAATGAACATTCTTTAGAGTTAGAACTTTTTCTTAGTTTAGAGGGTAGCAAAAACAGTCAACTTGTTGATTTCTCATTTGAGTAAATCTCAGTTTTTGTATAATGAGTTTCTTTCCATGAGGAGACACTTGGATATAAATAAAAGTCACATGCCTCAAAGTAGCATGGACATGTCACCCTGCCCTGTGTCCCTGGTAGAACTGCATCAGCTCCACAATTGAAATGAGCTTGCTTTTACAATGGAAATGCCTTTGTTTGTATGCAGAGCAATGGAGCACAGCAGAAAACAAGCCTTCTGCTAAAAAACAAAATCTGTAAATCAACACACGCTGCACCCTGGTGTGGCTGTTAGAACATATACCCTCACAAGCCAGGAGACAGCCCTGTCAAGGGAAGGGCTTGTTCCAATGAATACTGATCAGCTGCTAAAAACAGAACTGGGATTGAGAAAACATCTTATAACTGATAAACGTATTGCCACCATAACATCAACAGCTTGAATTCAATGAAAACTATATTGGTTAAATTAAGTCCTCTACATAAAGATGTCAAATGTTACAACTTCACTATTACAGTGAAGAATCGCTTTGGAATGTGCCTAAACTGAAGAAACAGGAGACACCGTCTTCGGAATGACTTTACAGAATTGTGATGTCTGAAGTTGTAAATCTCTAACGGAACATCAAGTTCTGTTTGTTTTGGGCTGGACTTTACAGTGGCACATCATCCTGACCCAACGCATCTCAGGTCATTGCTCTAATTTGTCTCTAACAGAAAGAATGCAAGTGTTTGAAGGGCATGCTCCTAGCTCTCTCTCCTATTTATAGGAAGAATCAGGGTATTGTTGAAAATTAGAATTTCTAACATTTCGTTCAGGTTATTATTAACAGCAAGGCAATGGACATCCTGTTTATTTTGTTTTGGATCCTATGTGTTATTTCTGTATTGGACTTTTACTGTTCTGGGATTTATCTAAAATATGAAAGGATTTAAAACACACAAGGACACACAAGTTAGAGCTATAAGAACTTATCTTTTAAATAAGTGATGCCATGAAATCAAAGGCTGTGAACGTCCACCTTTTGAGGTTATGGGGACTGATCACATGCCTACCAAATGTGCTTCTGCATTTAACCTTGAGATTCCATTTGAAGAACATCTCCTGGCCACTTGGAAATGCACCCCATGATCTTTCAGTTCAATTTGTAAGTAAGTTTTTCCTTAAGCTGGGTTTACATTGCCTTCATTACTTGTTCATAAATTATCCTTTTGATATAGAAAACTCCACTTTTTCTGTCTTTTGATGTGAAACAACATATGTTTTCAAGATGAAGTTCTAAACAGTTTATTCTATTTAATTATAAATCCCTATGCAACATATGGAAGTCATGGGAGAGGAAGGATGAGAGAAGGAAATAATTCAGCCTTACAGAACCACTGAAATTAGACATAGAAAAGGCTTAGTAGGTCATCGATCAAAGAAAGCGTGTGTGTTTCGACTCCCAGATTTAATATGCCAGAGAAGTTGTGTCACCCGAGGTATCTCCAATCTTCTGATAGAGAAATGAAAAGAGAGCATTTAAGGAGTAGAAACCTTAATCAAAGGCAAGTCCTCAGAGATCAAAATACCAGAAAGAAATATGTAAGACACAGAAGCAAGGTAAATGGTGAGATCACTCTGACAGACTAAGGTGACAGAAACGTAGGTGAATGTTTCCTAGCTCAAAGTGCCAGTCATGTATAATAACCATAAGGCTTTTAAGGGCACTGTGACAGTCAAACAAGCCAGAAGGGTCAAAGGCCAGGGAGTGTCACCTGTGTGCGTGTGTAAAACCTGGCCCTTTCATCTATGTAATGTCACTGAACCCTTAGAAATCTCAGGCCCTGTTTTTCTTCTAGTAAAAAGCAATGCGTAGGAACAGATGTTGAATGTGTCCTGGGGAGGATATATGTCATAAGAGTCTCTGTGCTCATAAAGGACAATCATAATAGATCAGTGGCTGGTCTGATATCACAAAGATAATCAGAGCATAGCTATCCAGAAACATTGTCCTCACAGGGTACCTTATGACTTCTGCTAACAAAATGCTTGGGCAAAGTAAAGTCTTATTGATAGTTTATTGCTTTTGTTTTTCACGAAATATACTGATACTAGTAGTGATTACTAGCCACTGAAGAGAGAGATGATTGCAGGATTACATAATGAGTTGAGGGAAAATATGCTAGTGAATAATCTCTAAAATGTACCATAATCCCTGTCAAGTGTCCAGCTACATACAATCTCTGCTCTGTGAGCTGGGTACTAAGCTTTGCTCATGATTGATTACATCTCTCCACAGTAACACTGAAGCCAGCAGCTGCCTGCTTTCTGCCAGCCTGCCTATTCCCCTAATGCAACCCTGAGAATTCAACAGTATTTGCTAATTTTAGCCAGGTCACTGTTGCAACTGAACTAATAAAAGTAAAAAAAAAAAAAAAAGAAAAGAAAAGAAAAAGAAAAAAGGGTGGAGGATAAGGTGTCCTAATTTGTTGAGCATATCAGGCTACAAAAATTCTACATACATAGGGAACAGTGTCTTCAATACTTTTTAAAGTGCTGTGGATAGTCTCTGCATGTATAAAGTGATTATCTTTTTAATCTGGAGAATGGGAGTTTAGGAGTAAAATGTCTTAGAATTAAATTCTACTTGATTTACATATTAATGTGGTAACTTTGAAGACTATATTAAGTGGTCTTAGTCCAAGGTTCTACATGTTAAAAAATAATGTAAAGAAAATGTTATTAATAGCATTTGTTTTGACATATATACAAATATAATTATTTGATATATTATGACAGGGGTGAGGATGAAATGAAAGGTTTTATATCTGTATACACCTGGAATCTGACACTCAGGAAGGACCTAGGAAGAGTGGCCACCATCAAATTAAAAACAAGTAAAAGTCGCCAAGGAAGTAATTTCTTAAAATGCATTGTAAATATTGAGACAAAAAGAAATAATAGGGTAAACTGTAATGATTGGGACTCCCAAGTCCATCTTAACTTAATACAGCAAAGGACAACAGAAAAATAAATGAGGAATTTGCGAGTTTTGAGGTGGTAGAAACTACATTTGTTCTCAGAGGAGAATCATGAACTTGCTCTTGAGCCATGTGTTTCTTGATAACAAATTGTTTCCTTATTATTTGAATATAGACAATACATTCCTATTTTATGAAAATAAGTCTCAGGGAGATGCTGTTTAATATTTATCATGCATGTTATCTTTTACTTTCTTAGATCAATGGTTTGGCAATTTTACTAATTTGTAGGATTCTTGACCTCAGAAACACAACTCAAATTTTATTTTGGTTCCATAAGCTTTGTTCCATCTGGGACGGCAATTACACATTAGACCAACTGATATAGTAGAAAGTTCAGATTTTCTCAGGCCAACCTGATTTCAGGGTATCTCAACTCGGCTTGAAATTACAGATTCCAACTATTCAACCCAGTTTTCTCAGTTGCTACTTGAGGTTTTGATACTTAAAAATGTCAACAGTGGTGATCATACACATTTCTATGCATGGAAGCACTGTGACCAGTTTGCCTTGCATGATGACTTCCTAGAACACAATTCTTAAGCCTGGGAGGATGTCTCTTTACTCAGCCGCCAGGATAAGGCTAAAGTAGGCTGACTAGCAAATATGCTCAGAGAACTGTTATGCTTTTTTTCAACTAGTGTTCCTCTGAAAAGCCTGGTAACAATAATGTTCACTTTCTCAGATATCCTCTTTTATTCATCTGCTTCCTTTGTTTACAAATGACTTGTTCTGTAACTTCAGCATAACAGCTAAATTTAAGAAGGACTAACAACGCCATGTTTTGGCATGATATGGAGGGGTTTTGTTGGTACCAATGTATAAACTAGAGTGAACACTTTTGGAAACTCTGGGTTATATATTTAATGCACATAACCTAAATGTACATAGGACACATCGATTTTTATTTCTGAACATAAAAATGAGTGCAGACTTCCACCCAAAGACAAGAATATTCCTGATAGCTTTACTGAAAATAATTGAATAACTCTTAGCAACAGGATGGATACATTAGGATATACTCATGCAATGGAATACTGTTCAACAATGAAAAACCAAAAACTATAGCTATACTTCATAACATGGACAAGTGTCATGGAGAAAAAGCTGAGTGAAAAACTTAGGCCCCAAAAAGATTAATGAACGAAATTAATATGTGGTGGCAGAGGTCAGAATATTGGTTAACTCTGGGGACATTAACTGGAAGGAAGCACAGGAGAGAATAGGTAGGGTCCTAGAAACAGTCTCTGACTTAGTGAGTGAGGTTTACACAAGGGTATGCACATGTGTAAATCGCACTGAGTTGTACACTTAAGATTTGTACACTTTTACTGTATCTGAGGTAAACCAGGACAGAAAGAGAGAGAGAGAGAGAGAGAGAGAGAGAGAGAGAGAGAGAGAGAGAACAGAGAGGGAGGGTGGTAAGACAGAGTGGGAAGGCCAAACGATAGAAGGAAGAGGAGGAAGAAAGAGAAAGAGGATGGAGAAAAGGGAGAAAAACAGAGTGGGAAAAGGAGAAGGAGGGAGATGAAAAGGTAGGAGGGACGAGAGACAGAGAAGTGGAGACGGAAAGGAAGAAAAGAGAAAAAGCATTTTGTCCTAGCGCTTGAGAGTCTGGACAGCCAGTCTAAAATCACTTTGGGTGCTCGCCGCTTGTGATCTCATAGACTTTACTGGGCTCCTGCTCAGCATCATATTTCAAAACTCTCAGAAAGCCTAGGTGGAGATGATATTTTCCATAAATAAATATTAACCGCAGATGGGAATCATATGTGCAAACAGATAACAAAGCAAGTTGTGTTGACTTCATTTTGTTTTCTCGCTGTGGTCAGTCATAAAAATATTTTCCACAGAGCAGTACAACAAGGTTCAATGACATTGGGAGGCTGAAGAATATTGGTTTAACCAGGTTACACAAGCTGGAGGGAACCGAATCTAAGTATTTCCCCCTGACTACAAAAAGAAAGGTCTTAAAGAGGAAAAATACACAAGACACTGCAATGCTTGTCCCGTTTTTGTTCTGAGGAAACTAGTTGGAAGCAAACTCTATGCATCCTCTTAAAAACCTCTTATGCATTCTTTAAAAAACCTTTGGTAACACACAATTTACTATATTTATATACGTGCATGTACACATGTGTGTACATGTGTACACATAGCTGTGGAGATCAGAGTTCATGTAGGTTGTCTTCTTAATGCTCTTCATCTAATTCTTTAAGACAGGGTCTCTCACTATACTTGGAACTCATCGATATGGCTAAGGGCTGCCCAGCAAGCCCCAAGGGGTCTTCCTGTCTTCATCTCCAGCATGGGGATTACAGGCGAGTTTTGCTGTGTCTGGCTTTCTGTGTGGACACTCTGCATCTGACCTCAGATTCCCATGTTTGCACAGCAAGCACTCTAGGGACTGATCCATTGCCCAAGTCCCAGATTCACCATCTTAACCAGTTGTTTTGAAGTTCTGGGTATTAAACCCAGGGCCCTGTGCTTGCTAGACAAGCGCTCTCCCACCAAGTTACATCCATCTCTTCAGTTCTGGTTTGTTCATCTTAATAAACTAATTCATAGTAACTTTATTATAAAGTATCCTTGTGAGATTTGCTATGTCCACTGTTTTAATTTTTAAAATGCTCTACTATTTGCTGAGTTAAAAGTCCACCCATTAAATCATCAAGGATTCTTCTATTTCAAGCCAGGATCAAAAGCCACAGTGGCTTGGAAGAACAGAGGTAAGGGTCCTGAGTCAGAATTTTTAATTTAATCCCAGCATGGCTACCGGTTTGCTACTTGGCCTTCAGCAAGAAATTTTTTAACACATTTCACCTTAGCTTCCTCATTAAAAAGAACAAAAGAAGATATCGATTTTGCTAACTCAAGTTAGCTAATTGTGAAGCAACATCTTACTTCTGAGGCTGTTCTGAAAGGTAAAATCTAAGATGTGAGCATGAAGTTGCAAACAGAAAGTATGCAGAGGAAAGGGAAAACGTGTGAATTCTCACCAATACAGAATGTTAAATTTTCAAACTTCTGGTGGAAAATCATTTCAAAGGAAATAAGACTCTGTGGTGTTTAGAACAAAGATGGCCCCCATAAGCCCATATATTTGAAAGCTTAGGGAGTGGCATTAAGAGGTGTGGTCTTGTTGTTGGAGTAAGTGTGTCACTACGGGTGGGCTTTGAGGTTTCCAGGGCCTAAGCCAGGCCCAGTGGCTTTCTCTCTCTTTTCCTGCTGCCTTTGGATTTGGATGTAGAATTCTCAGCTACCATGTCTGCTTGCTTGCTGACACGCTCCCTGCCATGAGGATAATGGACTAAACCTCTGAAACTGCAAGCCAGCTCCATTAAACGCTTTCCCTTATAAGAGTTGCCATGGTCATGGTGTCTCTTCCCAGCAACAGAACAGTGACTAAGACACCAATCCTTGGCCACATTCTGACTAGATTGCCGAGGAGAAGCACAGCTGCATTTCACTAAAGAGTTCTCATTTTTCTTTCAGTTGCAGACAGAACAATTTCATTGTTCACTCAACAAACACTGAATGCCCATTTGGTGTCATTTAAAGAAAGCAAATAGATATTTACTGCATGTCCCCTATGCCAGTTACTTTTGCTATGCTTGGACCCTAAGGAGAAATGCCAGATGACTTATGACAATGGTGGCAAGAAAATATTCAATTGTATGTCTGCAGATATTTTTCATCTAAGACAATAAGCATCTACTAGTTGGAGAAGCAATGAATAGAAAACATCCCCAGAAGAAAGTGTCAGTTCCTGGGTTTGTGCAGCCAGCACAATCACAGGCTCTGATTAGGACAAGGGGACACGAAACTTACATGCACTTGCTAAATGGCTCTGTTACTTCTCATTCTAGCTTCAATTATAGTGGCTCACATAAAGTAGAACACAAAGTTAATACAGATTGTGAAAGCCAATAAAGGGTGACGATGACACTTTTCATGCTGAAAAAATCATTTGATGAGATTCATTCTAAGATCAAAGCAACAGCGCAGTATTTTGATAAGAAACAGCATGAGAATTTAAAAATGCAAAAAATACTAATTTAAGGAAGTAGTCATAGTCAACATCATTAACTCTGAAAGTTATCTTTTAACAATGTTTATTTATTCATGTGTATATGTGTGAGCTATATGTGTATATGTTTGAGTACATGTGCACCATGTGTGTGCTGGACCCTGTCTGAGTAAGTTCGAAGGTATCGAATTCCCTAGAAATGGAGTTACCGGTGGTAGTGAGCCTCTATGTGGGAGCTGGGAACTGAACCTGTGTCCTCTGCAAGACCTGTAGATGATATTAACCTCTGATCCAAAGCTCTAGCCCCTAAATGTTATCTTAAAGTGCATATTTTCTCTTTGAAGTATTAAATAGTGATAAAATGTTCTCAAGTCATAACAATTAGCATATAAAACACTGTTTTCTGTTTGTCTTATTGGAACTATCTATTTTTTATTTAGAATTACATTTAAAAATGAGCACATTCATGAGGTTGTTTATGCATAAAGTTTATGCATATCCAGGTATATTTACATATATCAGAGAGATGTGATCAAAAGCATTGAGGTGTGTGGTAGAAAATCAATTGAAATGTATAGAAAAAATGTTGGGAAATGAAAGTTGAGATACAACCTTCTGACAGAATACAAGAAGTGTGGACAGTCGCAGCTCAAGTCTAGAATTTTCTGCACAGCCTATGAAAAACATCTGATGTGGGATATGGCATAAATCAATATTTAAGGTCTATATTGTGACCTTAAAATATGAGTGTGAACACTTTGACACTCCCTATATTGAGAGGTAGGGACTATGTTCATGTATGTTTTAACCAAACAGACTTTGTTGTCAATAAAAGTCATTTTGAGTTTGAATGGATCATTAGACAGGTTTGGGCAACAGAACTTTTCTTGGTATTTTTGGGATGTTCACTGTGCTGTGGGGGAAGCTCACTGCTATGTACGAGGTTTAACTGCCCTCAGGCAGCCATCCAAGGGAGGCCATGTGCAGGTGAACGATGCGCCTGAGCCTTATCTTCTGAGCCATGCACACGAGCGAGTCCATTTTGTGCCTTCTTTCCCCAGTCTATTGACCGTGTCAATACCAGTGAATGGTCTCAGGAGTTATTAGAAGGCACAGGACAACACCATCAGATCTTCACTCCAATTTCTTACCTATACAAGTTCTGAGATACAGTCTTGGGATTTTTGAGGTTTTCTGTTACACATAGCGGCAGCAAACTGCCAGCATGTGTTACTGAAAGTGAGGAGCTCACATAACAAAAAGCTCAACATGGGGTGTTACCTTTGGAAAGGTACAAGCAAAGGGTTTAAGGTAGAAAGACTGTGAGGCAGATTTCAGAGAAAAAAAGTGAGAGAGCGGTCACCAGAAAGGAGGGAGCACATGATGGGATGGTGGAAGAAGGGAGGGAGCACACCATGGAATGGTGAAGAAAGGGGGAGCACAACGTGGGATGGTGGAAGAAAAGGAGGAGCACACTGTGGGATGGTGGAAGAAGGGAGGGAGCACACCGTGGAATGGTGGAAGAAAAGAGGGAGCACACTATGGGATGGTGGAAGAAGATTTATATTATATAGTGTGGAAATCTGAGAAACACGATCTTGGCACAGTGGTGTCTATAGCCATCTGACACGGGAGGTGGAAACAGGTGAAGGCCGAGAGCTCCCTGGTCAGCAGCCTTAGACAAATGAGTGACCCAGTGCCTCACCATTCATCCCAGGCCTGGTACCACGCAGCCAAGATTCCTGTATATAATAAGTATTCAACACATGTAAGAAGTAGATGCAGAACAAGCAGTAGATTTTGAAGGGCTCATTAGACAGTTAAGGACAACAGAACATGTGTAACATGGCTTACCATCATTTTTCTGTTACTTCACATTTGAAAGAACAATAAAACTCTGTATAGAACATAATTGAGCAATTTGGTGCAGGGTCAACTGGTGAGGGTGGGGAAGTTTGCTGAACGCGTGGGTATTTTCAGTGAATCATAGTCTTTATGGATAAAAAGATAGTAAATAATGGCTGCCAGGCTTGCCTATCTGCCAAACAACGAGTCATCGGCATAGCTGGATTTCCCAACTTGGAGGTTTTGCCAGTCATTAGTAAACTGCATCCTTACCAGGTGTTTGGTTAACGCATACTTATATAAAGAGTATGCAAACTCTTCTATTCTACAGAAATCTTCCCACTGCATTTTGAGTCAGAATCCAAGAATAATTTCCCCCTAAGATTGGCTTTCTATTGGAAGGTCACTTTTTTTTCAAGAACCGTGAAAAGAAAAATTACTATGAATCCTTTGTTTCAACTTTTTCCATTAGGAAATTGTGTCTCAGGTAAATGGTGAGGCTAAATGAGAAGAGTTACCTGCCAAAATGGGCTTGGGCCTGTAGCCCAGATAGTTAAATGTCTGCCAAACATGTACAAAGCCCTTGACTCTATCCCAAACACTGCAGACACTTATAATCTCATCATTGGGTGGTTGGAGGAAGGGGGATCGGAAGTTCAAGGTCATTCTTGGTTACATAAGAGATGGATCAGTGGTTAAGAGCACTGCCTGCTCTTCCAAAGGTACTGAGTTCAATTCCCAGCAACCACGTGGTGGCTCACAACCATCTGTAATGAGATCTTGTACCCTCTTGAGGAAGAGACCTGGTCAGTTGTCCTTATCAACTTAGACTATGAAACCAAATATGGACACGTTCAATAGAACCGCCATATACGGGCTGCCCATGCATGCTTCAGCACTGCCAGGGCACACATTCAAATTTCAAAATTCACTTTTTGAGAGAAAGAGAGATACAGAGAGATAGAGAGAAAGAGATGGGGAATAGCTTTTCAGCAGCTGTCTGAGAAAACAGTCTACTCCATAGTCAATACACCTCAACCTCACATACAGGAGAGGTAAACACATTTAGCAATTGCCCTCTACTCTAACTTTGGAAAAAGACATCTTCAAATAGGACTTAACCAGCCCTTTCATTTAGTAATGTTGGGCTAAATATGTATTCTAGCACTAAGAGTAGATTTAAAGGGTGGGGTTTGCGATGTGGATGAGGAAGATCTCCCAAGACTCATTGGAGGAAAATAATCTCTATCATAGTTTCCTTAAGTCTGTACTGTTTATGAGGTGATGTATGCGGTTGGTAGGGTTGAATACCTTTATCTACATAGAATGGCCCATTTAATAGTACATGCCTACGGCAGCTGCCAAAGTTTTCTGGGGCTTCTAGGGACACTGACCAGGTCGACTACACTCCTGGCACATAGAGTGACACTGGCATTAAAGCTGATGAATTTAGATCCAAGCATGAGTAAAGAGAAATTTCTTTACAAAGAATATCACTAGTGTATATCATCACATCTCACATAGCAGAAGGCGTGGCGCTGTTAGGAGATAGTAGTATCTTTAAAAGGCGGGATCATGAACAGGATGTCATTGGCATGTACCCTCATGGTGACCTTGGAACCTCAGCCTCTTTGCTTTCTAGGAACAAGTTGAGTGACTGCTCTGCCCACTGCTCCGTTATTGTCATCTGGTCTACCCACAGGGGGCCGATGTAATGGGTCTGCCTGATACTGCACGGGAATCTTCAAAACTGGGAGTCCAAACAAACCTTCCCTCTGGATATGTTAATTACCACCAGGTATTTCAGTAGAGTGACAGGGAGCTAACAAAGCTAACTCTGCCTTTAGCTGATGTGACTGCGCCGCCTTGAGGAGCTCACTGGAAGTGCAAGCTCCCAATCAGCTATTGTCCTGCAGAGGAAGACTGCGGAGTCTTTAGGACAAAGTGGGGAAATGATCCTTCACAGACATTTCTCCCAGGCACCATTTCATAGAGATATTAAGAACCACCACACAACTAAGATATTTTACTGTTTAGTTTGTACCCAACCAAGAACTAAGATAGATATAAAAGATCCACACTGCCATGATGGCCATGCTTCCTTTTGTATTCAGACATTTTGAGGAGAAACTACTTTAAAGGGTAAAAACAACCCTACTGCCAGGTGGTGGCATTGATGGTGGTGGAGTGTGTGTGTGTGTGTGTGTGTGTTTGTGTGTGTGTGTGTGTGTGTGTGAACTATTAGGGATAATTAGTTGCTTATGCAATAAAAATAACAGGAGACACTTTTGGACAAAAGGTTGTCCTTAATTTAAAAAAAATTGACTAAAGGAGAATTTGTGTATTCTGCTTTTTGTTCAAGATGAGCATACCAGAGAGTTGACTCTTGGAGAGGTTTTGGTAGAATTACATCTCCTTCCAGCCCATGGCCTCCAGTAACCCATTCTAGGATAAACAGTCACCATTCCTAAGTATGTTCTAAGGATGAGCTGTCCAATCTGCCCACACATGCCAGACAGCCAAGTCTCCCAGTCACATTCCATGAGCTGAAGTGGCAGCTCACAGTGGAATCTGCCTGTCCCCTGTGAGACTGAAGAGAGAGGTTTCCGTGATTGACAAGGCCCATGGCCTCAAATAACTCAAACGGCTCTTCCACTGCAGTCCTCTCTCAAGGCCATTTATCTAGTGAGCCTTTCCCCGTCTGCTTTAAAGATTTTTGGAGCCATTTCCCACATCACAGCAAAGAACAGACATCAGTGGTCAGAGTTATAAAAAGGAGAGAACAAGATTTATTTCTACCAGATTAGGGAAAGTGGGTTCACGAATTCAACGGTTCTCCTGAAGTGGAATCAAAGAGGCAGTTGGCAACATGTGTTACTCATCTAAATCAGTGTGATGATATTAAGTGTGGGATGCAAAAGAGAAGAAAATGTTATAAGAAATGATTAGGTTCCCGATTGCTTACTACATTAATTGTTACTATTAATTAAGATAGATGAGATGGGAAAGAATTTTGACCAGAAGGCATTACCATTCCCCGCCCCCCCTCCCCCAATCAGGGAATGTCACTCAAATTCTGGGACAGGATGATCAGTGACACCGCCATTCTAGTCCATCCCCTCTAACAGGCCCTTGGGAGTCAGCTGGACTCAAGGAAGCCCTTAAACGTGAACAGAATCAAATAGCAAAGACTTGGCTTCATCTAAAATAACAGAGAGCTTGTTGAGCTCAATGTTACCGCCGCCAAAATCCCAGATTGTGGAGATTGCCTTACGTGAAATCAAGTCACTTTCTGGCATGCAGTTTCACTCATTAAGGCTTGGCTAACCTGGCCAGTGCTACTGAGGACAACCAGAGCGATAGAATCAGAGGGAGGCCTCTCAGCCAACATCACCCTGATGAACTCCTCCAAGCTTGTTTGCCGCCACTGCAGCATCTGCATCCGTCTCTATTTTTTTCCACTGGCCTCAAACACTTAATACGTGCATGTATGTGCAGAGTCATAACTGAATGCTGTTCGATTATCTAAGACTAACATTTCATCTTGTTGAGTTACTTAATGTGTTTGTGTTTTGAATTTTTTTTTTCAGAGTGTTTGCCTGTTTGGAGAAGTGTTTAGCAATTTGGCCCATGTGGTTCTGGGGAAAGTGCTATACTTTCTGGAAATAATACAACGGCACTGTGCAGAACGGGGTTAGCGAAAACAACTTGGGACATGAGAGCTCTACTGGTAAGCACTCAGCTTCAGAACACAGTTATACCCTTATACAATGAGCCCCGCCTCTTTGTCTTCTTCGTGTCTCTGTTCTACCAGAGTCAGCCCTCCGTAATAGCTCAGCAAATGTTTATTGAGTAAATTAATGAGCACTAATTTAAAGATAATTAAACAATTAGTAGGTAATGAATGATTTGTATTTAGCAATTTATAATAAATTACAAATTACTTAGTTAATCAGTAAATAATTAAACTTCAAAAGAAATAACTATGAGATATTCAGTAAGTAAACAAATGGCCAGAATAAAGAAAAAAAACATTCCTTAAAATGAAAGGGCCAAAATAGTGGATATTTGCAATGAAAAGAAATGTTATTATTTTCTCACACTGTAAGATATAAGTGGGTACTGAAACAAAATTAGATAAATTAGTGTGAGTAGTACAATTCGCAGTATCATCTCGCATAATAACCTATTATTAACAATGATTTATTTAATATTCAACTGCTAAATGCCCAATTTAGAATCTTACTGCTTAAAGCATCTTGAGAGATTTTCTATTCCAACTGCATTGCTCTGCAGATGAGGAGTCTGAGACTCATTCTGGATGAACACCTGCCCTATGATTCTTGGCAAGTGCACAGCTCAGCACACATCCAGGCAGCTCATTCCTTTAATTTATCCCCTCCGCTCCCATGTCTCCAGTGTCTACTACGGATCCTTTCTATGATGAAGGGCAGCTCCCTTTTGACTTCTGAATTAGTATTTATTAAGGTATACTCGAAATGACTGTCATTTTAAACCACAATGTTTCAACGTGGGTCTCTGATCTTCTGAATCTAGCATGGCCTTGCCCTGAGTGGTTTATGAAACATTCTTTTTTTTTTATTTTACAGTCACTTCTTCCAGGGAGCAGAGGAGCCCTGTTCATAAATCCAGTTTAATTTTTACCCATTCTTTTAAATTGTCCTCTCTAAGAAAAGCCAACTCAAATGTGTACAGCGAACATGACAAGAAGAGATGTGAACCACAAAAACATCCCAAAGGAAAGTCAACCCGTTCTTAAATGAAAACAATAAAGTACCCGAATATTTTTTATCATCTGGTAAATGGACACACTCACGTGCACAAATACAACCCCAACATGTGACACTTCAGTGAGGACTGCTTTTCCCATTGTTTTTAGTCTGTCTGTCTCTGCTGCTTTGTTAGAGATCTCAAAAAGGATGTTGAGATAATTTTTGTGTCTTCCCTACTTGTAATTAAAGGTAGCAACTTCTCTTGTTGAATAATAACTTCAGTATTACATAATCCCAAATGATGATGCCTGAAATAGATATATCACAAGAGACTATTGACTCTCTTAAGACAATCCTCCCCTTGATATAAAACATTCCCCACCCCAAACTGCATATTAATAGCAACAGGTCAGCAGTTCTATGGTAGGTAAATATGGTTGTGGTGAGTATTTAATTAACAAAGGCAAAATAATGAGAGTAGAGATGGCAGAATTTTTCTTAGAGTAAATAAAAAAATTGAAAGAAAAATTAGTTTTAAGTGTCAGGAGAGCAGCGTGCTGCCACCTGCTGGCAATAGAATCTGGGTCAAATTCCCCTTTCTGCTTTTCTTCTTTTGAGATTAATTTCTCTTCATTTCAAATCCTTTGACAATTTCATTCACGTCTATGATTCACTCTATCGGTATCATTTATTTTTCTTCCTTTATTTCCTCCCACTTTTGCATTCTCTTCCTCATCCCCCTTCATTTTAAACACACAAATTGTAGACTATCTGAAAAGGGACCCGCACTGACATTTGACCAACAGGGTTCTAAGGTCAGAGAATCTGTGAAACGATACTCAATAAATTTCAAATGTGGCCCACATCTCAACGGGAGACTTCTTTACATCTAACAACACTCGAGAGAGTCTGGGAACATCCGAGAACATTTGACAGCCATGCTCAAAACTTGATTCGGGCCCCCGGTGGTCTCCCTTGCACCTTAGGTAGCAGCACCTGTCACCTGCCATTTCATCCTTCACATCTGCTCCAGGGGCTCGGTTCGTGTGCCTGGGACTTAACGTGGGCATATTTTACGGAGACAAATTTATTGTCCCCCTTTCTCTTTTTCTATGTGCTCAGCTGATCATCCCTGTGAATTTATTACTTAATTGAAGGTTCGGGGTTAAGATCACTCTGGAATGAGGGTAGGGACCCCCTCCACCTGCTGATGGCTTTGCCTCATCATCCACTGAAAGATTTATGAAGAAGGACAGGGTGTAACATGTGACCTTTAAAAACTGCTCACAGTCTGTTCTCCCCTGAAAGGAATTCTAATGTCCTCATGGCTCATGTTACAGGCTGTGTGCAACTGCTGGGCAAAGACACTGGAAATGTAAGGAATTTAAGAAAAGCTGTGCAAGCTTCTCCTTTGGGGGAAGCCTTGGGGAAGAAGGTAACAGACAGAAAAAGCACAATCAAAGAAATCACACTTTCTCCGAAGATGGGGACTCGGCTTGGGCTAAACTGGTACTCATTTTTGTCGAGAGCTGGGGTCATTACTGTGGCTGGTCACAGATGTGGAAAGAGTAAAGGAAGCTGACCAATATCCAAGGAACAAATGCTAGAGGAAGATAATCGTCACTCTCCTGACCGAGTCATGGAGACTAGATCAAGGGTCTTAAGAAGCTCTGCTTGGCATGTGTTTTGTGTGTACACACACACGTGCGCCTGTGTGAACTTAAATATGAGCTAGAAATGTCCATGATACTATGCAAGTTTCTGAGACATGGCTGTGGTCAGGGAGGAGTGAGTGGAGTATTGAAGGTGTAGAATGGAAAATGAACGGGACCAGACATACAGTTTCTCTGGAAAGTAGACAACATCCAGACAGTAACTACAAAGAAGTCCAAGAAAACACAAGTAACAAGTCCATGGTAACCAACATAGAAGTACAATCACCAGCTGTTTTTACAGTGGAAAAGAGGAGACTATACCATCTTGTAAGGAATAACGCTACTCCTTAGCAATAAACATTTGTGCAGAGGAAACAAGAAGAGGATGCGTGTCCAATGTTTGTGTAAGTGCCTAATTCAGAATTAGTGGAGGAATTCGCAGAATATAAAATTTCCATTTTTGTATGTAGATTTTAAGTTTTCTATATTGAATGTACAGAAAAGTGAAACACAGTAGAGGTTTATGGAAACCACGTGGTCTAGTTTCTTTTGCCCACACCACTCACAAGCAGAGAAGTCAGAACAAGGTTTGGCAAACTATAGACTGCTTACCACATCTGGCCTGTCAACTTATTCTTGTAAGATAAAGCTTTATTGTAAAATAGTTGCTATATTCACTCCTGTACTACGAGGTCAGAGGTCAGTAGTGTGACATAGCATTTACCACACAGATAATATACAGAAACTATTGTTATCGATGCCCTTTAAATAGTGGATGCAATATTTCACTGTTGTGCCAAACCTAATGAAACTGTCACCGTTGGTCAGAAGTGCTCAGCATTGGCAAATTTACATAGTTTCAACCAACCATACATTAGTCATTTGCTGTTCTTATTCCCCAATCCAGGCTGCAATCTCTGAGATAATATACATCGATATCTTCATGCCGTCTTGGGTTCGTTAAATTGCCATAAAACACCGATGACTAAAATTTAGCATTTTTTGCATCCAAATGTGTACAATATGTGTATATACTGTGTTTATACTTTAATTTGAAACACAGGCAAATCACCGCTTGCCATCTTTACAGTATGACAGATTACACACCTCTGTCCTTCTGACCTAAAGAGAAGTTTTTCAGATAAGAGGTGTTCATTTCTACTCAACAAAATAGCACTGGACTCTAAAGTTTTCTGTCAGATGATGTGAGCTTTCATGGCCCTCTGCCACTCACTCCAGAAGTGATCCCTGTTCTAGACATGGTTCACCAAAATATCCTGCGAAGATCTGCCCTAGGGATTATAGGACTCAAAGTTTAGAGAGTCTGTCTAGCACACTTCTTCAGCCATGCTTAAAGACAGCATTCTGTGCCTTAGCGCAGTTCCAAAGGAGGAGCTCTTTAAAACCGTAAAGCAGGACATCTCTAAGAACGACACGGGAAGACAGACTAGAACGTCAATAGAGAGCAATTATTAGAAGCTGTGGACAGCAAAGGGTAGGATGAACTCTGGGAAGAGGAGGCAAATCTGAAGGAAGAACAATCAGAATGTCCTTAGCAGAAATGATGAAAGGCTTTGAGTGTTAAGACCATCAAAGCAAGAGGACTGAATTAATCCAATCAACACTATTAGATGCCCATTTTATGCCAGGTACTGGGTTATCACAGCAAAAGACAGAACGACAAACCAGGCACTGGAGTTGTATTCTGGTGCAAGTTCCCACTCCTGGGGGAGGGGACTTAAGACCTGTGTTGTCCTCCTGTAGGGAACCTGAATTTTCTTGGTTTGGCCAGGTTACTCAGAAACCCAAACCTCTGTCTGTTTTCTCAGCCTCACCAGAGGAAGTTGCCTTTCCCCCTCCATTTGCCCCTGTGTGACCCATGGTCATACTGTGGAGGAAGAATAGCTTCCCTAGCTGGGGTGAGGAAGGTAGTTTCTCTCTTCTACCTTGGGCCCCCTTTCTCCTTCATATGTGGAGTAAATTTGGCTATGGGGTCTCTAAGAGGAATTTCCCTGGGACTGAGGAAGCCCCTATCCTCCTTTTAAGGGAGGTACTCCCAGTGAGCCCAGGACCAAAGGTTTTTTCTCTACCTTTTCTTTTCTTTTTTTTGGTTTATTTCTACTTTTCAATCAATAATCTGAATAACTGGATAACTCAGAACTCACCATCCTCTGAAAAACCTCAGGTTCTCATTACTCTCCTTGAGATTTATCTTTTATATTCCCAACAGCTCCTGGTCACCCTCTTCATGACTGAGGGCAGGGCAAGATCCAGCTTGAGAGTAGAGATGCTGCCCTTGGACTAGGAAGAGGACCTCTTGAGGACAATACAGCCCCAGGAGAGTGGATTCTTCCTTCTGCCTGACCTGACTGGGACCCCAACACAAACAAAGGTAAGGATGTTCTGAACAACTTTTGCCAGGACCTGTTAGGAGGATTGAAGGCAGCTGCTTAAAAAAAAATCCACCAATGTCTTTAGTGTCCGTAAGGTTATACAAGAGCCCCCAAGTTACCTGCTGGGTTGCTGGAGAGACTCAGTGAGGCTTACTGGGTGTGTTCACTCCCATAGACCCGAATGTGCTAGCCAACCAGCTGGCAACCAATATTGCTTTTGTTATGCAATTGGCCCCATATATTAGAAAGAAACTTCATAAGCTAGAAGGGTGTGAGGGTATAAAGAGGTCCCAGTTACTGGAGGTTATTCAAAGGTTTACAAACACTTTGACTCTGTAGAAGAGCAGAATAAGAAATTGGCTAGAACAGTGGTGGCAGCACTCAGGGAGACCAATGAAAGGCTTCCCAGAGGGGGAAGCCAAAGGCACTGGGAAAGAAAAAGGCTAGAAAGGGACCAATGTGTTTATTGTAAGCAAAAAGAACACTGGAAGAATGATTGCCCAAATCGAAGAGGAAAGAAGGATGCCCTGACCTTCATTTGGGTAAGGAACGACAGGGCCAGGGTTCCCTTCTTCTGAGCCTTTAGGAGGTCAGTGTAGCATTAAAGGTAGGAGGCAAAGCTGTCACATTACTGATTAACACAGGAGCAGCCCACTCAGTACTTGCAGAGCTGCTTGAAGCACTGATGTCTCAACGGACGACCATCAGAGGGGCAAAGGGACTCTTTTTCCCTCGCTAACCTCTCAGATGGTGGACTTGGGATAAGATACTTTGACCCACTCCTTAATTGTGCCAGACTGCTCCTATTCCCTAGTGAGAGAGACGTATTGAAAAATCTACAGGACACCATATCCTTTAGCAGGAGCTACTGCTTACCTCACTTCGAATCCTGCTCAGCTCCCAACTCTTGTGACCTCCCCTGTTGGAGGAACACCTCCTCCAACCAAGTCTGATAACTGAAAATGACACTCAAGTTTAGGGATACTTGCAGAATTTGTCACAGCAATACCCTGGAGTCTGGGCTGAGGATAACCTACCAACATTGACCATCCATAGAGTGCCAGTTGTCACCCAATTACTTGACTGCCAGAAAGCTGGCCCTAGAAACATTGGAGCTCCTCCAGATCTTGGTTATCCTGCCTGAACCCAAATTGCTCCAGCACTCAAACTACACACAAATGTGCAAATGTTGAAGATGCCAATTAGGAGGCGACTGGGTGGTGGTTCTTGTCAATCAGGAGACCCATACTCCCTACTGCTATGGAAGACAAATGGTCACCAAACTCCACCAGGCTACCAATCTGGGAGCATCCAAAATGGCTAAGTTACTCAGGCCCAGATATTACATCCCTTAGCTGGCATCCCCACCTCCCAAAGAGAGAACATTGGAAAGCTAACTTTACAGAGATAAAACCCATGGTTCTTGGTTACACATAGTTGTTAGTTTTTATAGATATCTTCTCTGGATAGGTGGAAACCTATCTTCCCAAATGGAGATAGCCTCAGTGGTTACCAAAAATTCCTCCAAGAGTTGACTCCTAGGTTCAGATTGGCTCTTTCCCTGTGGTCTGTCAATGGCCTGGCTTTCATGGCAAAAGTTTCTCAATATCTGGTAAAGGTCCCAAACTCCATTGTTCCTAAAGGTCACAAAGCTTAGGACAATTAAAAAGTATTACTTGAGATCAATAAAAATTGGGTCAACCTCCTACCTTTGCCCTCTGTCTTAGTTACAGTTTCTATTGCTATGAAGAGACACCGTGAAAGGCAACTCTTTTAAAGGAAAACATTTAATTGGTGCTGTCTTACAGTTCAGAGGCTTAATCCATTCATTATCTTAATTGTGGAAAGCATGGTGGCATGCAGGCAGACAAGGTGCTGGATAGGGAGCTGAGAGTTCTATGTCTGTATCCACACAGCAGGAAAAGCAAGTGAACCACCCTGGGCCTAGCTTGAGCATGTGAGACCTCAAAGTTCACTCTCAAAGTGACACACTCCTCTAACAAGGCTACACTTACACCAACAAAGCCACATCTCTTAATAGTGTCACTCCCTATGACTAAGCACTCAAACACATGAATCTATGGGGCCATTCCTATTCAAACCACCACACACTTCTAAAGGCCAAGTAGACCTAATATCAAGGTTTCACCCCATTTGAAATTATGTTTGGGAGCCACAATAAGCTAAGAGATGTTCATAAGACCAAATTACTAATGAGGTCCTTCTCAAGTCCTTACAGACCCTGCATCAAGCCCAGAGGCCTGTTCATCAGACAGTTTAAGGGGCTGCATCCTTGCCTGTGTCTGAACCTGCCCACAAGTTCCAGTCTAGGGATCTTATGTGAATAAAGAGGATCCCAACCTAGCATCTGAGACAACATAGAAAGATCCATACCCTGCAATCCCCATGATCTCCATGGCAACGAAGGTCACAGGTGTTACCCCATAGACCTACCACACCCAATGGAAGGAGGCTACAGAGGATGATAGGTGGGTTATCACCAGGTCCTCCAACCTGCTTAAGATAAGACTGACAAAGGCCCTAGGACTATGATTGTCATATTTTGTCTTCATCTTTCTATGGGAAAGACACATAACTCCCACAAGCCGATATTCTGGGTATGGAAATTAAGAAAGACTGAAATCAGGGAAGTCACAGGCAATCTATGCACTGAGACATAAAAAACAGCTTGTATGTAGGTCCTAACCCCTACCAAAATGGGACCAAAGACCTAGTCCACAGTTTCAGTTAAGTCCTTGAATAAAAAGTCCCTAAATGTACTAACCTTGCCTTTTGGCTTCTGTAGTTCCACTTCTTGCTAACTGAAGTTTGACAACCAGGATGTGATTTTTTTTGTGTGTGTGCATAAAAGACTAAGAACTGTAAGGCTCAGGAACTGCATGATTTGGGCAAGTTCCCCATGCATATGGCTCCTGACCAGCAATAAATACTTTCTTTTCAGCTATAAGAATGGCCGTGTGGTGATTTCTTGCGGGCTTGCCTCCCAAGAATATCATTATGTCTATAATTTTTTCAGCTACGCATAGATTTCCCCTCCCCATTCATTACTAACCGGGTTCTATCATTACTGGATACCGAAGAAAACCCAAGAGAAATTTCCTTTACCTGCTCCTCTGCAATATCACTGCCCATCAGCTCTTTTTATCTAACTTCACTGCTTATACTTCCTTCCCTCCCTGGGGCTCAGAAACACAAATGCATGGGGAGAGGCAGGATCTGAGGCCTTAGGGAGTGGTGATCTCACAGCTCAAGTATTTTCATTTTGAATTCTCCGGCAGACAATATCACACACATAGAATTGTAGAGTTGAGGAGCTTTTTCTTTAAAAATCATATGCAGTATAAATTCAGTCACCCTTGAAGAGACTTTCCAATCAACCTTTTCAAATATGTGCTTTCCTTCTCAGTTCTTCTTTCCATGTTACAATGCTCACTTGAACTTCTGAGGTGCTGCCTTACACCGCGTAGACTAGGTCAGTCCATGAAATGAGGATTCAGGCAACTGAGTCTAAAATCATGACTTTGCTACATGTGACATAACAAACAAACGAGCAAATGAACAAACAAAATTAAGTTCTCCAGTATTCCTTTACTCAAGGGTAAAATAGGAATAATGAAAATACCTACCTGATAGTGCTGTGGTAAACATATAAATAAACAATATACACAATATTAACTCAGGTACCCAGCACAGAAGCACTCAGTAGATTTAACGTATATGGTTTTCAACATGATGATGCTGTAAGGAAGATTGTCTGAATTCTTTACATTTTGAGTTACTAGATAAATGTCTTGGGAGTTTGTTATACTAAATTTGTTTGGTATATAGAGTCATTTATAGA
This sequence comes from Ondatra zibethicus, assembly GCA_004026605.1. NCBI lineage: Eukaryota > Metazoa > Chordata > Mammalia > Rodentia > Cricetidae > Ondatra > Ondatra zibethicus. The sequence goes on from PVIU01002963.1 coordinate 75,560, forward strand.
AATCACCATTACTAAATTGCACTAGCTAAAGCAAAAGTCCAGTGAGATATGGAAACTGGAGCTGATTAGGATGCTTAAAAGAATGTTAATTAGGGGCTGGAGAGATGGCAAAGAGGTTAAGAGCATTGGTTATTCTTCCTAGAGGTCCTCAGTTTAAATCCCAGCAACCATATGGTGGCTCACCACCATCTATAATGAGATCTGGTGCCCTCGAACACACAAAACAAATATTTTTTAAAAAAGAATGCAAATTAGATCATTGACACATTCTTTTTTGTACAACAAAAAGAAAAACTGTACACTGTCTGCTAGTCACTTTTAATTGATGGGACAAAATACGTGAGGAAGGGAACCTAAGGGAGGGAAAATTATTTTACTTTATGGTTTCACAGGTCAAAGACCATCATCACTTGGATCTTTTGCTTCTGAGCCCATGATTGATAAGGCTGAATGGTGTGGAGTATGTGGTGGATCAGGGTGTAGACTATGTCCTCATGGGAGACAGGAGGCAGAGAAGCACCAGGAACAAGGCACGCACTTTAAAGAGACACTGTCTTTAGCCTGCTTCCTCTAACTGGGCCATATTTTATTTCTTTGGGGATCTTACTATGAATTTTACATTAATTCTTTGTTCCTCCATTATCCTCTTTATGTCCTTCTCATCCCTGCCAAACCCTTTCTTCTTATCAACAAGTATGCTTCTTCTACTTTCATGTATGGTTTTTGGTGACCCACTGTATTTAGTTAGTGTTTCCTGCATGATCTAAGGAGGAGGCATTATGCCCCAAGCAAGGGCAATTTACTCACAGCTACACCACGGAGGAACACGACTCCTCTTACCTCAGCCACCATTAACTGTGGATAACTTTTTAGGGAGAGATCCATAGGCCCCATCCTGCAATAGCCCAAAGAGCTTGAATTTATCAATGGATTCACACATTCAAGAGATTAATGCCATCCTGATCTAACCACATCTCAGTAGCTCTACCATCTGTGGAACATGGATCCAAAATATGAGCCATTTGGTGAGATGTTTCATATCATAACCATAATACATCTATACATAAGCACATATGTGCATGTACACACAAATAATATACTTCTATATTCTTCTACTACTTGAAAAGTGATTTGCTTTACATAAGACTCTGTACAGAGTTCATACAAATACTGATCATCTATAGGAAGAGCTGATACCAACTTTGAGTGATGAATTACCATAATCATTTTTCCAAGAAAATGAAACCCAAGACAAAGAAAGGTTTGGTTAAGGTCACAACGAGTAAACTCTCAGGGGACTGGAATAAATTGCAGACTTGCCACAGTCCACTCTTCCTCTGGTTGTTCAGAACGATCAAAAATAGAAAGCCTGTCAAGCGTATTCTAACAGTTACATTATCCTAAAGCTAATAAGGTAATTGAAGAAAATCTCAACGGGAGGCATAGAAGTTTAAAGAAAATGTCCTGAGAATGCTGCTAGCAAAGACTTCTTGAAGACAGTTGCACATCATTGTGGCAATTCTGTAGTATTTTAGACATAATCAGCTCCCATATGCAGACCTCAGGGTCTTCCATAAGTAACATAGATAGATAATGATGACACCCAGAGGAAAAGAATCCCTGATCCATTGTCTAACTGTCTATAAACGCCTAATCTCTGAACCCAGTAAGACAGTTACAGGTGTTCTGACCATGTGGTCTGGGTATCTGTGCTGATGAGCATGTGGGATTTTAATTTTCAAAGGGAAATGAGAGGAAAACAAGGGGGTTTCTGATGATACAATCTGACTCCAGAACTTTCCCTCAAATAAACAAAACCCAAACAAAACAAATCTACAATTTTCACAGTTACTTGTTAAGAACAAAAATGGATTAAGAGGAAATGAGCCAAAAGCAAGTGGGGACAGTGCAAGAACCTCATGCAAAACTGACTTAATTTTTCAGAGGGGAGCAGAAAATTCAATAGTCAATATTTAAGTAAAGGACACAGATTTGGTGTTACTTAATATAGTATCTCAATATATATACTTTATATACTATGTCATAATATATAATATATATATTCTGATAGGAGACCATAGAGGTAACCTAGTGATGGAAAATACAGGATCTTCTGGGAGAAGAATAAATGGATAAAGTCCATCTTCATAAAACCTTCAAGCCTCTCTTTGGAATTTGATGGACATGGTGGTGGCCATGAATGATAACTGTCCCCCATAGGCTCTTGGGTCCCCAGTTGCGAAGGTTATCAAGCCTTCAGGAAGTAGAGCCTTTCTGGAGGAAGTCTATCACCAAGGACAGCATGGAGGGTTTGCAGCCTGCCCCTACTTCCTGCTCTTTCTCTCTGCTTCCTGTGTGAGGATGAAACGTGCTCAACCAGCTTCCTACTCTTGCCATTATGGTTATGTCTTTCCAGCCACAGTGGACTGGATCTGTATGAAACCACAGGCCGAAATGAATCCTTTCTTTCCTGCATTGGTTTTGGTGGGGGTATTTTCCCCACAGCAACAGAAAAGTTACTAATACAGAAAACTATGGACTTTTCACAAGAATGCATGACCTCATCTCCCTGAGCAACTCAACCTAGCTCTGGAAAGAGTCTAGTAACTGGAAACTCGTATTCTCTTCTGCAAATCAGCTTTGTGATTCTGACTGCGATTGTGCAGGCAGAAGATGGGAAGAAACTCCTTCCAGACTGATACTGTAGAACAGCAATACCGTGGTTTCTTCTTCACTGACAGCTCCATCCTGTCTTCCTCGGTTCTATCATTCCCGTTAAATGGCTATCAGCTAGTTAAATGCAGATCAAGATTAATAAGATCACGAAAATTGAACATGGTGGCACACACCTTTAATTCCAGCAGTCAGGAGGCAGAGACAGGTGGGTCTCTATGAGTTTGAGACTAGCCTGGTCTACACAGTGAGTCCCAGGATAGCCAGAGTCACATAGAGAAACCTTGTCTCAAAAAAAAATTAAATAAAAATAATACTGTTTACTGCCTTCCCTACAATGTGCCAAGTACCATTCTAAGTATTTGCCATGTTATAACCGTCTGGTCCTCACAACAAGTTGGTATGGGGGTGTATGCAATGGTGCATAAGTGCACAGCTAGCTGCTCCGCATATTTTGGTGGCTTACTGAACACCAATCCGTCCTTACTTACCAGTAAAAATGTGCAAGGCTGTTAAGAGCTACTTATTCTTCAGCACTGACCAGTGAGTTCCAGGCACTAAGCTGGGTGTAGTACATGGCATCTGCACACAAGATACTCTAGTGCTCGGCTGAGAAGCCTGCAGAGTCACCGAGAAACAACTGTTATCATGTAAGATGCCAGAGGGCCTCTAATGCAGGACAGTTCCACAGTACACACACTCCTTCCGTTCTTGAGAAACAAATAGCTCAAGTGGTGGCAACTTTCACTGTAACTTGCCAAGCATTAGCACTGATATTAAATGAATCTTGCATTCGGAAAATCAATGTGTGCCCTTGCAGCAGTTTCTCTGTGTTAGTGGTCGTGCACTGTGATGAAAATGGGAAAAATAAAAATGATGTGTGTTTTTCTTAAAGCCAAATTTATTACAGTTTTAAATCTCGAGTTTTGTTCTTAAGCAAATGCTGCCCTCTAGAATGGTGTGAGAGTAGTTTTTAATTTAAAAATATTAATAGATAAGATATAAAGGTGACAATTGTACGTTCCAGAAAATGTTTTGCAATTTAACTCACTGGGGATATCTAAAAGTCTTGGACGCACTGATGTATTACCAGATGAACAGAATTCTAAGAAGGCAATGGACTTTTGTTCTTCAATGATAGTCATCTTGCACAAATGGCAAGACTATGTCTTTCTTTATAAGAATGACTTTGTATATTCAGATTATTCTTCCAGAGGAAAGAAATGCATAAAGTGGATTTACAAACTCAATCTTTCTGTAAATAACTTTATTACACAGATGATTCTAAAATCAATATCCACTCAATTTGATTATAAGTGACACTATAGCCAGGATGGAAATATGTAAGATAATACTGTCATTTTCTCTCTTAAATCAGTATGCTGTTTGAAATTTCAGGGAGGTGCATCAGTTCTTAAAAACCAGCTTCCTAGGAGGTTGGAGCAATGGCTCAATGAAGACACTGGCTGCTTTTGCAGAGGATCAGGGTTTGTTTCCCAGTACCCACAGGGTGCCCCACAATCACCTGTCACTTCAGTTCCAGGGCATCTGATGCCCTCTTCTTGCCTACAAGGACACTAGAAGCACACTTAGTGCACACATATTCATGTTGAGACAATACTCAAAGACATAAAATAAATATTTAAAAATCCAACTTATGAATACATAACTTTTACATACATTAAGTCCCACACGTTTGAAATAGCAAATGAAAGCTTCTGATAAAGATCTAAAATATTTTCACCACTGGGGAAAGCCCCTTTGCTCTTTCTTGTAGTCCATTCCCATCCACTTCCTACCCCAGGACCTACCGACTCAACCACTATAACTGCAGGTGGATCTTCTCTGTCACAAAATTTCATACAATTAGAATCCCACACTGTGTGCTTCTTTTGTGTTAAGCTCATTGCATTCAGTACAACATGTGCTTCAAACCTTACATTGATTTGCAGTCGGTTTTCTCTCTGAGTAGTTATGTGAGGGTGAGTATATCCTATCTTATCTGTTCCCTCTTGATGGACATAGGGTTGGTGAGACTTTCTGGCTATTCTAAGGAAAGCTCCTTCCAATATTAGTGGACTTAAACCTTTATTAGGAATTATTTCCAATTCTCCTGAAGAAATCTCTCAGAACGGAATAGAAGCATCACCTTAAGTTTGGGATTAACTTTCTAAAAGCTCAGGTTGCTCAGCCATGTGGTACTATACTGCGCTCACAAAATGCACAAAAGATCCATTTGTATGGCGTCTACAGCAATGAACTTCTCATTACATCAGGTATAAAGTGGCATCTCATTGTGACTTTGTTTCCACAAATGCTAATGATCAACTGAAGTGTCATCTCTCTGAAGGTATCTTTTGTGCAGAGTGATTGTCTTCTTACGTTCAAAGTGTCATTTATGTATTCTCCCTATTAGAAGCTTTTCGACAGAAAGATTGTGAATTGACTTTTTAAACTTGGCATACACAGAGATGGATTTCATGCATATATGTCACACTTTGTCCTCACTCATCCCTTTTCCCCGCTGCCCTCTCCCCACCCCGTCCCTCACCTGGTCCACTTCCTTTCTTCAAAGTCTTCCCTCTGCTTTCATGTCCTATGAATTGAATTTTAAGGACTCTTTAAAAACTGCTTCCTTCTTGGTGTGACTTGGCCTTTTCCCTGGCTTGATGAATGCTTAGAAGAACAGGAGGCTTAACTCTGATAAATTTGCCAATTTCACTTCAAGCTGTGCTTTGGGGGGACTTGCTCGTGAATCTGCATCTATCTTCAAGGATATAAAGATTTTTTTCTCATGCGTTATTCTTCTAGAATCTTTATAGATTTAGATTTTACGTTTAGATGTTATGGCAGGGGTTGAAGTTTACTTACAGTTTTTCCACTATCACTTATTGATAAGATCAGTCTTTCTCACTGGCTTTGATATTATCTGTGTTTATGTGTCTCTGTGTGTTAAAGGATGTGTGCATATGTGTCTACATATGGAGGCCAGAGGCTGACCCCAGATGTCTTCCTACTTTCCACTGTTAATTTTTGAGACAGTGTGGTGATTTGAATGCATATGTTCTCCAAAGACTCAGAGGTTTGAATGATGGTACCAGTTGCTGGTATTGTTTGTAATTATTTAGCCACCCATAAGGCTGCACTTCTGGGTCCTAAAGGCAGGAACATATGGGCGGACCCTTGGGAGCAAAGGGCCCGCATGACCCACGGGCGTGCATGTGTGGTTACCTCCACTAAAGGCCTTGTGCGCATGTGCAAGGCGTGGGTCGCCCGCCATCTGCATCACCAGCGTCTGACGTACTCACGTCTTCCCCCCTGTGCACATGTGCTAGGCGGCCTTTAAAAGCTGGACGCGCCATCTTTACTCTCTTCTTCTCCTTCTCCTCCTCCTCTTCTTCTTCACGGCACCAAATGTTATGTCTGGCTCGAGTGGGAAGAAGACAGGAGATGCGAACAAACCCACTTAGGAGTTTATTACAAAAGACTAGGGCTCACAGGCCTGAGGAAACGTGCACGGGGGAAGAAGGAGGAGGAGGAGGATGAGGAGGAGGAAGAGGAAGAAGAAGAAGGAGAAGAGGGTAAAGATGGTGTGTCTAGCTTTTAAAGGCTGCCTAGCACATGCGCACAGGGGGAAGATGTGAGTATGTCAGACGCTGGTGACGCAGATGGCGGGCAACCCACACCTTGTACATGCGCACAAGGGCTTTAGTGGAGGTAACCACGCATGTGCAAACATGGGTCACACGGGCCCTTTGCTCCCAAGGGTCCGTCCACATGTGCCTGCTTTTAGGACCCAGGAGTGCAGCCTTATGGGTGGCTAAATAATTACATTGTTTGCGCTGGTTTAAGAGGTATGGCCTTGTTGAGGGACACACGTCCCCTGAGGCTTGAAAGCCTCTTGCCATTCCCAGCACCCTATGTCTGCTTCCTTATTATGGTTAAGATGTGAGTTCTCAGCCTGTTCTTCCACCCTCCAAGCCCCATCTGCTTCCCTGCAGTGAAGGTGATGGGCTCTGATCCCATTGGAACCCGAAGTTTAAATAAAACCTTTCTTCTTCTTTTTTCTTTCATTATTGATTTTTATTGAGCTCTACATTTTTCTCTGCTCCCCTCCCTACCTCTCCTCTCCCCTTCAACCCTCTCCCAAGGTCCCTATGCTCCCAATTTACTCAGGAGATCTTGTCTTTTTCTAGATCTATGTATGTCTCTCTTAGGGTCCTCATTGTTGTCTAGGTTCTCTGGGATTATGATTTGTGGTCTGGATTTCTTTGCTTTATGTTTAAAAACCACCTATGAGTGAGTACATGTGATAATTGTCTTTCTGTGTCTGGGTTACCTCACTCAAAATGATATTTTCTCCATTTCTCAAATCTCCATATTTCTCAAAATGATATTAGCTCCATCCATTTGCCTGTGAAATTCAAGATGTCGTTATTTTTTTCCACTGTGTAGTACTCCATTGTGTAAATGTACCACATTTTCCTTATCCCTTCCTCAGTCAAGGGGCATTTAGTTTGTTTCCAGGTTCTAGCTATGACAAACAATGCTGCTATGAAAACAAACCTTTTTTTTTTCCTTCAATGCTATTAAAAAAAAACTTCCTGGGATTTTGATACTGTAGTAGAGATATAAATCATCTTGGAAAAAATACACATTTTAATGTTGAGAATTTAATACACAAATGTGGGTAGAACACCATTTATTCAGACTTTCAATTTTTTTGGCAATTCTTTGTTTTGTTTTTCGAGAAAGGGTTTCTCTGTGTAACAATCCTAGCTGTCCTGGAAATAGTTCTTGTTGACCAGGCTGGCCTCAAACTCACAGAGATCCGCCTGCTTCTGCCTCCTAAGTGCTGGGATTAAAGGTGTGCACTACCACTGCCTGGCTTAATATTTTGTAATTCTCTGAATATTTATGTAGGTTTTATATTAATTTTTAGATATTATTATTTTCTGTATATTTCCTAAATTAAATTATTAGTTCTTGTAAGAATTCCCCTGGATTATTTGTGCCCTTGATATCTTGTAAATATTTCTAAATAAATAATAGTTTTACTTCTTCCTTTATAATCCTTGTGTCTTTAATTTTTTCTACTTATTTTGTTTCCCATTCATAATCTTGTGTACATATTTGGTGGAAGGGAAGAGCATCTTCCCTTGTTTTGCTCTGAGTATTAGGAGAAAAATATCTAGTTTTTTTAACCATTAGTTAGGTTTATTATAGATACTATTTATCATAAAGCTTTTGTTTATTCTTTATCTGAGACATTTTGTATAAATAAGTGTTAAATTTTGCCAATTTTATTCTCTATCTATTGCAATGAAAGAATATTCTATCCTTTGAGGAACATTGTGAGGTCTTCATTCACAATCAAAGGAGAAAAAAGAAAATAGTTTTTCTATTCATTCTACAGTAGAGTTTTAGTATTAGCCCTCCTGACCTTACTTCACTAACCTCAGAAATACAAGACTATTTTTTTTCAAAGCTCTCTATGTATGCATGTATGTTGAGTTCACATTTATCAAAAATTTTTAGGTCTATATTGATTATATAATTACAAGTATTAAGAGTCTATAACATTTTTATACCTTTTTTCTTGTTTTGGTAAGGGTTGTTCTGAGATTTGAAGGATCCTCCCTCCACACACACCTTTCTTTCTACTTCCCGGAGTGACCAGAAGGTTTAGCATTACCAACTGCTTGAATTGACTTAGGCTTCTTTTTGTGGAAAGCTCTAAGCACAAATTTAACTCACTAAGAAATATGTGGTTACTTAAGTTGTCTCTCTTTCCGGAGTCAGTTTTAACATAAGAATTTTGGGGGGAATTTGCACACTTCACACATACTGCTAAATGTATTGTCATAAATATCTTTGCACACATTTCTCACATGCTACTAAATATATTGGCAGAAGCATAGTTTATATCAGATAATAATATCTACTTAATCACATAATAACACTTAAATTATCAAAAAATTTGTGATTAAACCACTTCCTTGATATTGTCTTTTTTTTCTTGTTCAGTCTATCTAGGACATTTTATCAAAATTAATCTTGGTAAAATTTTTTTAGGGTCTGTACATTTTCTCCTTCATTCGTCTCAGCCCTTAAATGTATGGTTTCTGACCTTCTACTGTGGCACTAATATGTTCTTCCTTTGCTAACTTCTTTGATGGAAATTTAATTCATTTAATTAATATCATTCTTTTTTTCTCATATGGCCATTTAATGGAATAATTGCCCTTTCAGTTCTGTCACAGTCACATCAAATAAACATTTGATGAAATAGTTCCTATTACCATGAAATTCCAAAGTTTCCATTTATCTTGTAGTTTCTTCTTCATCTTCATAGTTATGTGTGTACATGTTAAGTTTCTCACTATTGGGAATTACTTGATGTCATAAGAGCCTAATCTTTTGAAATATTTGTTTTAACTTTTAAAAAGATTTATTTATTTTTATTCCACATGTGCGAATTTTTGCCTGTATGTACGGATGTATATATACCTTATGTGTGCCTGGTTCCTGCAGAGACTAGAAGAGGGCATCAGATCCCCTGAACCTGGAGTTACAGACACTATGCGGGTCCTGGGAACCAAACTAAGAAAGAGTAGCCTGTGTTCTTAACTTCTAAGCCAACTCTCTAGCTCTGCAAGTACATTTTTTAATGATTCGCAATTTAATTTTGCTATAATCAGAGAATATATAAAGTATAGAATTTCAGAGTTTTGACCTTCATTTATCTATGGCTTTTCATATTATATTGGGTTGTACAATTCTCTCAAACTTATAAAGAACATGTATTCTAGAACTCTTGGGTATAGCGGTGTACCTGGTATATGGTACGTGCTAAAATTTTAAGTCAGGGTTTTAACTAATGATACTTAGCAAGTATGTGGAATGGTTACAAATAAGGTTGCCCAGGAGGCTGGACAGGAACTAAGAGAGTGGAAGAAGCACTGACCTAAGCCTGTCTGAGGATGAAAGAATGAATTTGACTGAAGCAAGAAATAGCTACAGGATATGAGGCACGTGTGGCTGAAGCCGGGCCACGAAAGGTTGCTTGTAGAGGGAAGCAATACAAATGTCCTTCTGCAAGCAAAGAAGCAAGAAGCACACAGATGAGGTGGAGAATAAGAAATTCAGAGAAATTTTATCAGACAGTCCATATTTTCTCAAAGCAACAGATCAAGAACCTTTATAAAGAAATAACAGCAACCCGTGATTCTTCTTTCTAGAGTCTGTTCTCCCTCCACCCCATCTCGTTTTATGTTCCTAGTTTCTGCGGTTATTCCATCCAGGTTGTACATTCAGATCTAAAGGTGTGGAGCTTAGAATCACAAATAAGGGAGAGCTCATGTTTGTCTTGCTGGGACTGGGTGCCAATATGGATGGGGAAATCTTAGAAGGGTCCATGCCTAGATGAAGAACTGTGGGTAGTAGAGAGTGCTGAGAGAGGGAGAATCCATCTTTCTGAGGGACGAGCCCCTATGTTGTTATCTAGCACCTAGAGGGCAGTCCCAAGTGAGGACAACAGAAGGAGGAGGATGGGAACTGTGGGAGGGGGAGCAGGGGATGATAATAGAGGACTGAAGATGATCAAAATGTGTTACATGCATGTAAGAAGTGTCATAACAAGTCTCATAGTCTGTACAGTGGGTAAATGCTAATAACAATGAAGAAAAGACAGACAAGGAACTTGAGAGGAGTCATAAGGGATATTCAGATAACCGTTCACCAAGAAGTGCTCAAGCAAAGGTTGTATGGCCATCCACCATGGACAGTCGGGAGGAGAGGCTGGGAACTACCTGGGTGGATTGCTTGAGGGACATACATCTTGATTCTGATGATCAGAGACTGCCTGACTAATGCTCCTGGGTTTGTTCCTGCCTTTTGGATGGCATGTGCTTGGTCCAGTGCCACGTTCTGTCCTGGCATGTACCTTGATGTAGTCTTTTTTTTTTTTTTTTGCCATGAACTGAATGTCAGTGATGGGATGCCTGCTTTTGAGGAAAAATTATCTTAGTACATTCATTTGTGTGAAGATCCAATTGGCAGCCACTAAAAAGTATCAGGGATAATGTCATTATTTTGATTTTTTCATAGCTTTTGGGTTTATTTCTCAACAAAAGATTTTTTTTCCAATTGGCTAAACAAACCTTGGACAGCATTGACAGTCCTTTCCAACTAGAGAAGTCTATTACAGCCTCCAAATCAAGAAACCTAAGCCCAGAACCTTTGGTTTAAGAATGCTGAGAATTTTTTTATTCTTTTTTCCATTCAAAAAAAATTTATATTTCCTCCCCTTCTCCCAGTCCCCTCTCACAATCCCTCACCCCTCCTCCCTCCCCCTGCTTCCTTAAAAGAGGGCATGGTGCCCTGTCCTGTGGGAAGTCCAAGGCCCTCCCCCCTCCATCCCGGCCTAGGAAGGTGTGAATCCAAATAGACTAGGTTCCCAAAAAGATAATACATGCAGAAGAGATAGGTCCTAGTGTCATTGTTGATGGTTTTTGTCAGTGAATAAGTAGAGAGTAAGTTTTCTGTTGAAAAAAATTAAGACTTAAAATCAATGCTATTATTGAAACATCATAAGAGACAACTGAGGTCCTAATGTTAGGTATTTTGCTATGCAGATATGAAGAAATGCTTGAGATGGTCCTCAAAGCACAGAGTGGCATGACATATTACAGAGGCAGAGAAAAGAAGACCACAAGATCCAGGGGAAGGGGAGTGAAGATGAGAAACACGTGGAGAGCACAGTGAAATACTTCCACACTTCATGTGGTTATGCTGGGGAATACACTAGTGTTCTCATCAGTGCATCACAGAAGTTATTATTCCACCTCTTTTGACACTTGTTAACTACACACGCATTGGTTCCTATGGGGAACAACCCATAATAAAGGAAAAAAATTGCAGGAGGTTAAAGGGGTAGGAGGGCTCAGAAAACTCAGCACTGCACAGAACAATGCCAGTGAATGCATAGAGTCACATTCAAAAAGAGTGAAAAAGATAAAGTGGTTCTCTTTACTCCGCAGTCTAAAGCAGAACAGTCAAATTTTAGGGATATGAATATCACTAGTGTATTTTAAAGATATTTTTATTGATTCTCTAAGAATCTCATAAACTATAGCTTGATCATATTCATGTCCAGCTCCCTCTGCTAACTTCCTCCAGATCTGTCCCCATCTACATCCCATTCCAAATGTCTTTAAAAAAATAACTCATCAACCGCAATTTGTGTTGTCCATATAATCCTGGGTTTGTGACCATCCACTGTAGTGTGGTTGTCTACCAGGAGACAAGCCCTTAAAGAGAACGAACTCTGCCTACGCCAGAAACCACGAACAGTTCATAGCAGCTTAATGAGGGGAGAGGATTCATGGTTCCTTTTCATCTTTCATGAAAGGATATTGGGTAGTATCCTCTTATATGGGGCTTATGCAGACAACCATGGCTACTGTGAGTACACCAGTGCAAGTGGATCTGCCAAGTTCAGAAAACATTGTTTCAACGTGATTTTTTCCTGATCAGTGGCTCTTGCAATTTTTCTACCTTGTTCTGAACAACGATCACTGAGCCTTGGAGAGGAGGTGTTACATAGATGTCCCATTTGTGACTGAGCGCTCCACTGATGTTTATTCTCTGCATTTTGAACAGTTGTGAGCCTCTGTGTTAACCATGATCCTCAGTAGAACAAGGGGAAAGGTAATGGCAGAAGCCTTTACACTCCCTCAAAGAGAGAGAGAGAGAGAGAGAGGGAGAGAGAGAGAGAGAGAGAGAGAGAGAGAGAGAGAGAGAGAGAAAGGGAGAGAAAGGGAGAGAAAGGGAGAGGGAGAATAAATAAGGAACACCTGCAAGGGATAGTCAAAAGATCTCTATTCCTGCAGACATGTAAAGCACACACATTGCTGTTGCATGAAACAGACCAACAGAAGATATTCATACATATATTCAAGGTAGCTTAAAATATTTTATATTCTGAGAAATTGCGAGTGCTTTGCTCATGAAAATAGGTCTTTAAAGTTGGCAGGGAAAAGAGTCCTCACAGATACTGGGTCTGAAGCCAGAGAAGTTGAGGTGACTTAGCAGCTACCACAGGAACACTTGGCACAGCCAGGGGCTGAAATCTCCTCCAACCTGAAAAGATTCTTAACTGTGCATAAAAGGGAATCTGAAAGCTGCCTGTGAGCTTACGCCTAGGCCTAACAGAGCCTCTTCATCAGCATTCCAAACCAGGCCCCAGGAAGCTAGGGAAGGAATCTGGCAAGCAGAGAAAAACAGGTGGATTTCTTCCCTTCAGACCTAATCTGATGATTTCAATCTATATATCCTAACGTCTCTCCAGTGTTCTGACCACCTTACTTCTCCTTAAGGATGCTTCTGCAGGGAATTAACACAAGTAACTTCTCATTTGATTAAACACATCTGCCACAAAATAGCAGGTGCCTTCCTAGCACAACGGAATTATCAGAAATCCTAAAAGGAAACTTAAAGGCTTTGACGCACTGGTGGGTTAAAACATATCTTTTCTTAGATTTTACAACAATCGAGCTGAAAATCTGGTCACAATTTAATGTCCTTAAATAATGGCATAAGAAAAATATTAATATAGTGGAATTGCTCATAAAAGTATAAATACAAAAGTGCTTTAAGGTTACGCGTAAATTTCAAACGGGTTAAAATCAAGGTGGGCATGATGGCACACTTCCCGTAATTCTAGCAGTCAGAGACCGAGGGGGAAAGGTAAGTGTAAGGACAGGTAGTCCTAACAAGTTCCAGACAAGGTAGGGCCACCTCGTGAGAGTTTGTCTAAAAAAAAAAAGTTGAAATCATTCCCTCCTACAAAACTTAATATGTATTTAAGAATTTTATTTGATTCATGACTGAGGAAACAGATAAGGTGCAAAATAATTAGTTCAAAAGAGAACCCAGCAGCAGAAACAATTACAGGTTAGGTTACAATTATACAATACAATTACATTGATTTGATTGGCTGAGATCAATGGGCAAATTCAAGGCCGAGATCACTTCTCCACAGAGGCTGGGGAATCAGCAAACCTCTGTGGACATAATTTTCATGCAAATAGATAAAAATTTGTTCTACCCAAGTCCCCGTTTTCTCTCCAGAGATGTATTTCAAGGTCTTCCATACAGAACCCTAAAAATTCCATCTATTCTCCTATGTGTACATGTATGACGAAGCTGAGCCTAGAAACTGGGCACAGAAGAGTAAGCAAAGAAACTTCACAGTACAATAAAAGTTAGGTGAATGCAGGCCCCTCAAAACACAGAAGTTTCTGCTAAATATTTTTAGACTACTGTCAAAATATCCTATTAGTGATTAAAATTAGAATTTAAGGCAGAAGTGCATACAAAAGTGAGAGGTTAGTGTACCATTAGTTATCTACAACCCAGACTTGCAGAACAGGTCCTTCCTTTCAGAATTAGTAACACAAAACGGTGTGACAGTATTTTCAGGAACCCCACCCCACGCCCCACATAGATCCCCCATTACCTTATTTCCTTATTTCTCAAACCCATTGAGAGGCAAGTAAAACAAATGAATGGCATCCCTCAGCAGACAGGTAAATAATCTTGTTCATAGCCTTTCAGGGTAGCACAGGGTACATACCAGCCCAAACTATTTTGTTTCCCCTTCGGGCGCTCCTCTCCCAGTGTTCAGGATAACACAGCTGGATGAGTTCAACACGGCTTATATGTGTGGTCTGTTTTCTCAGAAACCAGGACAGCATATGGGAAAACTGCAGCCCTCCATGTTTATTGTATGTGTCCTACGATGTGGTCACCTTTCTCAGCAGCACTGTGAGGGACGTACTGGAACTCTCTCTCTCATATAAACATGAAGCAACCTGCAGTGCATGGGGCTACAGTAATGCGGTACTTCTGGGCTTAGGCCTGTTCCTGGCAGCAGCTCCTGCCACTTCTCCAAGTTACTCTACGGGTTGCACAGGCTATTGAGGCTTGCCATACATTACATTTTAATTGTTTTTGGCTGTTGTTGTTTTGTTTTGAAACCGGGTCTCATGTGTCCTGGGCTAGCCTGTAACTCACTAGATAGTTGAGGATAACACTGAACACCTGATTTTCCTGTTTCTACCTCCCACGTGGTGAGATTACCAGTGTATACTACCACAGTTGCTTTATGTGGTGCTGGGACCAAACCCAGGGCTTTGTGAAGGACTACCTAGGCACTCTACCAATTTAGCTATGCTCCTAGCCTCATTTTTTATTTTGAATGAACTTCTCTTCCTTGGTTATCATCACAGACTCTAAGGGTACTGGGGTTCCCATAGTGTCGAATGTCAGGTGACCAGCTACTGCAGAACGATATAAATTCTGGAAGCTAGTTTCTGGTCACACGGGACTTGGGATGATTTAGGTGCTACACATTCATTTGAAGAAGAGCCGAGGTCAGAGAACAAGGGAAGGGAGTGGAATTCTGTGGCTTTCAAGAGGTGTATGTCAAAAAGATGTGGGCCAAATGTTAGTCTGAAGTCATTCTCTCTGTTCCCCAAGTCCCCAAATAATTCCCTGCTTTCTTTGCCTGCCAGAAATAGGTTGATCTTAGAATAAAGTCTGGGGATTTTTTTTTTACACAATTCCAGATAAGACTTGAAATAAATAAGAACATAGTCTTACAGGTAGAAGGGTTGGCTTAGCGGCTTACCTGTAATATTTAATTTAATTTTACAACTCTGTGATGTTTTAGGTACTGTCTTTATTTTGGAGACTAAGAAGTGAGCTTGAATAACTTGCCAGAGTAAGCAGTTTATCTTGCACTCAGGCCCGTGTTGTGGCTTACTGACACCACAGGTGTTTTGAGGAGTCCAAAGATACAGTCTAGAGCCGTGTGACAACTCTACAACACACACCTCACGCTCCTTCCTTTATTTCAGGCCACTTAGCCAAGACTTGGTTATTTCCTACAATCTGAAGTCATTCGCTCTGAGGATACTGCTCACTCTCCTTACATAAGCCTTTACAAGACTCACCTGTCTCTCGAGGGCACGCCGTAATTCCCATACCACTGTTCACAAGTTAGATGGTTGAAAAGGCTTTGTCCCTACCCCATCATGCAAGAATTAAAGGATGATTAAAGGATGATAAGCAGCCATTATCTGATGGAGATAACGGCTATCAGGCAAAGAGTTACTGATGGACTGATCACTCTTGGAGTAGATCAACAGACCCTCTGTGGGCTTTCCTTGTGCATACACTTTAAGACAAGGGACTAGAATGTGAAATCTAAACACTTCGAGGCTATGCTCCCTCACTACCTTTAGAGTTGTAGGGTTTTCATTCTAAAGCGCCACCAGCAGTATCTGGGGTGGGGGTGGGGTATTGATGAACTTTTTTTTTTTTACATGATTATGCTTAAGTATGAAAATGAAACTTTTTGAGTCAGAAATGCACTATTTTGTCAAATCAGATTGAACTATATATATACGTGGGCATGTTTATTGTACAATTTCCCATTACTTCCATAGCAAGACTAAAATTACTCAGTTGAACATTTTTTTAAAAAAAAATCTTGATAACCTTCCTTACTGAATGAAGCATGTAAGACAGCCATGGAGGGAGCTGCTCTTGTGTGACACCCTCCTCTCCACCTGACATACCCCCTCCTTGTTTCCCTAGGATTCAAGGATGCCATTGAATGTACTCTGAGAACTCCCGGGCAAATTTTATTTGGGGGAGGTAGAAGATGGGTCCACACAGCAGAGTTGCATGGGAAAACTGAATGTCAAGGGAAGCACATTTTCCTTAATGTACCCTCCTCCAAAGTAATAGAAGTGATCAGAACGAGAAAGATGAATGTTTGTTAAGGTAGAACGAGGACTTGGGGAAAAGGTTTGCTGTACAGGGTGCTTGGCTATCCCAAGGCAAGTGATTTGTTTTTCCACCAGGGGCTCAGTTTTCCATCAGAAGAAAGGAAGGTTCTAAACCAGACTCATGATTCTCAAGCATTTCTTCCCATAGAGCAGTTCCTCAGCCTTGTCATTCTGTGCACGGCTGTGAAGGGGGAAGTGGAGGAGAGCTGCCAATATACAGGCAGAATCTAGGCCCAGGTCCAGTCCAGACATGTTCTTCCTTACTCTAGTGGTGGGCACGAAGGTGGGGATGACACTTTCTCAGCCATGCCAGTGCCTGCTTTTCTGAACCCAAACACTTCCTTATCCTCTCAATGGAAGCTTTAACACCCTCGATGGAAAAGTTGTTTCCCTATGTGACTTCAGTGTGTCCATCTCAGCGACAGTAGCAAGTACAACTTCACTTCAGAAACTTAGACAACCTCTGGGCGGGAACAAAGTAGAGTGTACCTCACAGCTGTGTGATTGACAGGATAGGACTGGTTTGGCAGGGAAAGTGACTTTTTACTATTGATTCTTCCGCATCATTAGTTGCACATATGTAGCTAATCAGTCAGAAAAGTCAATACGCTTGATTTAATGAGCAGAAAACAAGGAAAGATTCTCCCACGGAGAGAGTCTTCATCTTCACAAAATCCCCACACTGATCCTAAAATGAAGTTGATTAGACAGACTTTTCCTCTTTTCATTAGGATGGATGCATTCTTGTTTACTCTACACCCCCAACCCCACACACTTGCATTAGATACTCAAAATCTACTTTTCTCTATGAACCACCCAATTCGTTCAGTATCATGTGGCCTGGAGTTGATTGCCGGCTCTAGAGCCACCTTCTAGCAGGAAACTTCAGCGGGAAGCTACTGTTTTGCTCTATGGGCATGGGGAAAGGGGGAGGGGAATGAGGAGAGGCTTTGGATACTGCAGACTTTACCAGTTATGTCATGTTGTTTGAATGACTCACTGTAGATCTGATACTGGTTTGGACAGTGCTTCTTCAGCCACTTGCAGACATCCTGCTGCGTCCACAGGGCCACTGGTTTGGATAGCTTCACCGTAGCTGACTGTGGAGAAAGAAGGAAAGGAGCGTCTGTCAATGTGGCCCCACGCCTGGAAGGCAGTAATGTTCAACATCCCAGTGCGCTTGGGAAAGGCAATAAGCCTGGATTCCCTGAAGAGAGATATGCAGCTCTTGCTTTCTCCTGACACACACACACACACACACACACACACACACACACACACACACACACACACGAAAAGGTGCAAGAGAAAAAGGCAATGAAAATTTTACTCATCCTCGAGTTATTATCTCTACTGGGAAAACCCCCTAGAAAGTAGAATTTTCTAAATATTATAACAACAAGATAATAGGGTTTCCACGCAGGTACTTAAGTGTTAGGGGTAAAATACCCATTGTCAAGCACCTTTTCTTGGCTGGAGGTATCTATCTCTCTTCCCTGACAACCCTGTTGCCAACTTCATCACTTGCCCCAGCAGGTAAGAATAATTATTTCAGGAGTGAATGTTAGCAGACTTAGATGCCAGCATACTAAAAAGTGCTAGTCTGCCTGGGGGCTCTGGACTCAGGGTGGTCCCATGAAGCCTGGGAACATTAGTCATGCCACCGTGGGAAAGACGGAGTCAATTCTGTCAGCATGTGGGGAATGGTAATAAGATAATGGGAGTCCTTAGGCTTTATAGAGAAGCCACCTGGTCAAGGCCTCTTACTGCTCACTGGATCTCCCAGGGAACTGATCATAAGTAATAAAAAATTAAAATAAAAAATTTAAAAATTTTTAAAAATTAAAATTAAAAATTAAAAAAAAAAACAAAAAACAGGATGTGAAAGGCATAGCATTTAATAAATGATAGATTGTAAATACATTTACTAATAAGGCTTGGCTCTGCCTTTCCCCTCATGTATCCCAGGAATTTAGGTTAGGCTAGCTGAAAGCTCTATGTCAATGATTTTATTTTTATCATTCTGAACCAGTCTTTGCCAAAAGAATAGGGCTGAAGCATCAAGAATCCTTTAAAATGGCTTCATTGGTACAGATACCTAGGTATTATCTTATTTTCTTACTCTTTCAACCTGTTAGATTAAGGCAAGGAGAAGGCCTTAAATTGGCAGGCGTGTGAATTATGTCTTCCAAATACTTGTGAACATTTTATTTTTATTTTACAGAGAAAGACTTGCTTCGGTTTTAGAACATTCAACAAAAAGCATTAGGTCTAGCCTGCAATTATTCTTTGTTTACTTATTATTAACCATTATTTACGACAAAGGAATTATGACACAATATGAATTTTCTAGTTTGCAATTTTCAATTACCACCCTTCCCCGCCATGTTCTAATTTTAAGAAAAATGTATTTAGAGAAAATGGTACAGACAAACAGTGAGATATTCACCAAGAAATGGGAGGAGGAGAGGGAATATGCAAATACTCAGCCAGCACTTTTTATTAATATGCTTCTAATAGAATGATTCCTTATGCCACCACATACAAAAGAATCACAAATAATGCTTTCACTTTTTACTTCATTATGTGTGGTGGTTTAAATACCAAAGGCTCCCATAGGCTCCTGTGTTTGCATACTTGGCACAGTTGTTCTCTTATACGTTTACAATGGCAATTGTGTTTTATCACAGCATTAGGAAAAACAATATGTAATAATATCTGTGTTAAAATTTTCAGAATATATTTTTGCAAAATGATAGCATATATGTGTATTTTTACATAATATGTGCATATATTTTATGCAATGTAACTTACAGTACTTCTGCCATTAGGGGGCTAATGTTTCTAGTCACTGAATTTCAGCAAGGCATGTGACCATACTGACCAATGGAGTACAGTGGAATTTATGGCACATTATTTCTAAGCCTGGGCCATAAAAGACACAGCTTTTACCTGATTCACATAGTTCAGTGTTCACTGGAACTCAACAACCTGCCATGAGGAAGTCCAGACCATATTAGGAGATCATATACATGAGTTTCAACCAATCCCCAACAAAGGTCTCCTCTGCTATCCACCATTAACCGTAAATAAAATGAACAAACAAACATCAGATAAATCTAGTCCAAGCCTCTGAATCATCTGGTTTGGGATCACTAATACCATAAAGCAGAAGCCTGGGCTTCTCAATGTTCCAAAGTAATTCTTGACTCATGGCTAGGATTTGTGGTAGTTTGATCTCCAACTCTGGTAATGAGAACACGAAGAGACTCCTCTACTATTGTGCTCCCCTGAGGGTCTTGCACATAAGAAGACAGATGGTGGCAGGTAGAGGCAAAAAGAACAACTGAGTGAGTTAATGAACTGAGATGATTTTCATTCAACCAGCATTCTTAAGCATGGCTCACTAATCAGCAGCAGGCTTCATGTCCAGCCCTAGCTGCTCTTTCCTGTGGCACACTGAGCTCATGTGGCACTTAATCACACATGGCACCACTGCCTACCACCAGTCAGCCCCATCTAAGGAAGCAGCCATCTCCTTCTTCCATTTGAAATCATGTGGACCGTTTTCCTAATCCTGATGAGAGAGGAGAACTTTGGTCCTGAAGAATTCAAGTGAGCACATGTTTTAATAGCTGCTGCTGTTGTTTTGATGCTGATGTTGTTCTTTCGCCCATCATGATATTCTTTCCCTTTGGCATGATCAAAAAAGCTGTAATCTGAGAGCCTTTAGGTGCAAATGGACTGTGTAGCGTGTTTCACAAGTCAGCACCTCTGAACCTGGCTCTTTCCTACTCAAAAACTTGCCCCTCAGCAGAACTGAAGGAGTTTAGAGCTGACGCATCATTGCCCTGAAAGTCCTGCAAGTTTCCTTCAAGTCGAGCTAATCAAATTTTTTGAAGTCTCCTATAAACCAGTCAGAGAGGACTGTAAATTAGGACGGGGAAGGCAGGAGGACGGAGTAGCTTATACATCAAAACATTAAACTTCTTATCCGGAAAGGTCATCCTGTGACTTGCTCATTGCCTAAGGAAGCGAGGACTAGAGCCCATCAGCTGTGCTTCACAGAATGATTTACCCAAACATGTCAAGTCAACTCAGGATCCATCCTCACCAGCCTCTCATGCACACTTTTCGTGAATATTTTCCTCTTATTAGAAATTCTAGTGGTTCTAAAGCTAACCCTCACTTTTCCTTCAGAACATGTTCTATTATATATATATATATATATTCTATTATAACTATTATATATATTCTATTATACATAACTATTATATATAGAATATATATAATTATTATATATAGAATATATAACTATTATATATATTATATACGTTCTATATATAATATATATTCTAACTATTATATATATATTTTCTATTATAACTATTCTATTATAATCAATCATAAATTTAGCAATATCTGATTACAAGGAATCAACTCAAGCTTGAGGCTGTGTGAACTTACAAGGATATGCCCCCACGTAAACACAGCACATGGAATGGGGATGAGGCTGAGTTCCTACCACAATTCACTGTTTAACATCTCCCTAACCAATTGTGATGAAAAGTCATGACCCTATTTATCAGCTAATTCTCAACCTTGGCTATATTACTAAACTGTTATTAGTCTGCTGCACATTAGCTTATTAAGGGGTAGCACTAATGAGTCATGGTGACAACAATCCCCCCGTCTGCTCCAGTTTTTAGATTTATCCTCTCTCCACTTCTCTTCTGTAGCACGAAGATGATCCTCCGTCAAAGTCCCTTGAAGCAGCATCCCATTAACTCCATCCCAACCTCAGTTGAGTTTTGAGAGTAAATACCATAGCCTGGTGCCCTTGAGGAGCTTAAACTTTACTTCTGTGTATGAACTGGAACAGCAGGCTAAATCTATCACCATTCATGAATTAGCACATTGCCCTCTCCGGAAGGTAAGAGCAGGGGGTGTGCAGGTGTCACGTCCTTTCTCTGTACCCCTTCTCTTTGCCTTCCAGTGTCTTTGTATCTATACTAGATGATCTTTTTTTCAGTTTTTAAAATAGCTGCCAGGTCTCCTTTTTCCCTCACAGTAGGAGACTAAACCAAAATAATAATAATAATAATAGTCCAAAAACCTGAGATAAAGCATTTCACATTTGCTAGGAACAGTAAACTAACAGAAAAAAAATCCTGCCCAACGGCAAACATTAAAAAAACATTTACCCCACTTTTCTTTCTGCATGCTCAGTTTTACCACATCGGTCCTCAATTTACAACCCCAGAGACAATTTCGGTTTGTTTTGCTGCCCTGAAAGAGGCCTGAGGCAGTTTATTATCTTAACCTCTGTGCACTGTGACATGAAGCAGGATTCCAAACATTTCCGTTCTGAACTAGTCCTGGTCTTTGTATCGACAAAATGAAAATGCATTTCAGAATACTTTCTCTCTTACAGGGAGACTTTATGCAAGGCTCATATCTGAGGGAAAGGTGGCTTGAAAAAAATATTACTAGTTTTGCAAACGATTTTTATTTTAATTCATCCATATACAATAATTTCAGCTATGATTTATAGTATTTATAATTTGTGTTTAGCCAGGAAGTAGTCTTATGTAGTAAAATTTGAACTTTCCAAGGTAAAGATGAAGCTTTTCTGTTAAGTAATGAAATAATTAAATGCTTTAAAGAAATTTAGTGTTGAAAGAACTCATTGAAAAGTGCCTTTAAAGCCAAATTTTATTTTTTAATCTAATCACCCCCCCTTTTTGCAATACAAATTCTCTCTTAATTTACTTGGTTTTGAGTTATAAGAGAATACTGTAATTGCAAGCATGTAATTACTCTGTAAAGCCTCTACTGGATGAGCTTGTATGAGGCCTAAATGATTGATTGTGAAAAATCAGAGAAATAGCTTTTTTATAGTCACTGGTGGAACAAAATGAGACTCATAGACAACTATCAGAAAGTAGTAAATATGAGCCGGGCACTTGTGGCACATACCTTTAATCCCAGCACTTGGGAGGCAGAGGCAGGAGGATCTTTGTGAGTTTGAGGCCATCCTGGTCTACAGGAGCTAGTTCCAGGAGAGGTTCCAAAGCTACAGAGAGACCCTGTCCCAAAAAACAACAGCAACAAGAAAAAAAAAAAAAAAGAAAGCAGTAAATATGACTTTGGCTTCTCGTTATATACAAGTTTGGCAAACTATAGGAACTTCCTTCTTTTACTTTCTTATAATCATCTTAATCATCTCTTTCTATGATAGGACACCAAGATCAAGGCAACTTAGAGGAGAAGGAACTTATTTGGGGTTTACAGTTTCAAAGAGTGAACTCATGGCATCATGTTGGGAAGCATGTCAGCAAACAGGCATGCATGGTGCTGGAGTCGTAGCGGGGAGCTTACATCTTGTGACATGACCATGAAGCAGAGAGCACACTGGGAATAGCGTGAGCTTTTGAAACCTTAGTGACACATTCCTCCAACAAGGCCATACCTCCTAATTTCTCCAACAGTTCCATCGACAAGGGATCAAGGATTCAAATATATGGGTCTATAGGGGACTATCCTTATTCAAACCATCACATACCCTTCCTTTAGTTCCCTGTCCTCTTTTGCTGACTACTTTCATGCCATCATACTTAATACTGCAGGAAGAAGAAAGGAGAGGGGAGAAAGAGGAGAAAGAAACATACATTTAATACAATAAATTATATGTCTACTTTGGTGGCTTTAAATGCTCATGCATTCAGAAAATGGTCTCTAAATATCAAAAAGAAATGTGATAGTCCACAAAATACTCAATACTTGAACTAACTAAACTTTTAACACTAATAATGCCCACTTTAACTCTTTCATGGAAAGAGGTGTATAGAAAATTGTGACGAGGACCCTTAACTATTACATTCAACTGGCAGCCTATGAAATTCACTTACTTTATTGCTTGCTATTATTTTATGGTGTGTGTGTGTGTGTGTGTGTGTGTGTGTGTGTGTGTGTGTGTGTGTGTGTGTAGGTGTACATAAATGTGGTTGTCAGAGGACAATGATGGGTGCTGTTTCTTAGATACTATCCATCCTGTTGAGACTGGCATCTCACTGGCATGTAACTTACCAAATAGACTAGGGTGGTTGACCAGTAAGATGAGAAGTGTCTGCTAACTAACCCAACTCTTTTTTTTCTAGTTCTAGGGATCCAGTGCAGTTTCTCATGCTTGCAAGTCAGTCAGGCACTTTGCCATCTAACCTGTTTCCCCAGTCCAGGAAGTTCACTGCCTATGGTTATTCTCGGTTTGGAACTAAACACATTACACAGGCCTCCCAAAGAGAAGACAACTCTCTGCCAGGATATTTCTAGGAAAAACCAGCACATGCCCTCCTGGTTGAATACACGCACATGTACTATTATTCACATTCTTTCACCTTTAGCCATGTTTTTTTAACATCACTAGAATGATATCATTATTTCTCAACTGTGTTGATCCCCTCTGGAAACAGTTCCTGAATACCATCAATGGTGAAGCAACATGGGTAATACTCCAAACATGTAGTATGGCTTTGCTAGCTGTTTCAAATGTGTTAGAAAACATTTATTCTCCATTGCCCACTGTAATTTGTTCATACTCCCCCCATAGCAGTATCCCCAATGTTCTGACTATAAAGATAAAATTGACTGTTGACAAGATAAAATCTTGATCATTACTGAGTGACACCATTGACTTATGTTGAACTTACAGAAATCTAAATTTTTGAGTCTTCTTCAAATGAAATGAATTCAAACTGTAGCTGTTGCTTCTTGTAGGCAGATATTCTGAGTCCTTATTCAATTTTAAGGTTTAAATTCATAATTTCAAACACCCACTAACCATTCTGTTGGTTATCCTCTGATATTTGTACCAGCTATGAAAATAAAAGCCCTTTGAGGCTCTCTAACTTTTAAGACTGTAACAGAGCAGTAAGGACAAGAAGTCTGAGGACCACGGTTCTAGGACACCACTGTGGTAGAGACCTTAAAAAAAGTCAAAAAGTAAATAGAAGAATTGTCTGAGAGAAATTTTCTCTTGTTTGTCCACATTGGAACCGAGTAATGCTCTTTTTCTTTCCTTGATGCTGCAGACTCACACACATGGCAAGTCTGCAGGAGCCTGAGTCATCATAAACAGTGTCATGCTATACCAAGCCAACTACATCTGAGTATCCAGTGTAACCAACAGAATTCTGTCTTCCCTTAGTCTTCATTTTAAACATTTAAAATGGTTTAAAAGGCTTCATACCATCTCCCTATCAAATGTCCCCAATGCCATTTTGATCATGCCTCCCCAATATTTTCCTTCCTCATGATTACAGTCTCTTTGCTGTTGTTTAGAAGTGCCAATCAATACCTATTTATTTGCCTCAAATACTCTTGTACCTAGATGGCTTATTCCTTACCTCCTCCAGTCTTTGCTCATTGTCCTTCTTATTAATGGTTACCATCCCTGTTTCCCTGTTTAGAAATCCAGCATCCCTCCCTCTGGTTCTTTTAGTTCTCATGACCTTACTCTACTGCTTCTTTCTCTGCGGCAAGAACGTGCAACACACTACATAATTCACTCATTTGACCTATTGCTTACTATGTGGTTTTCCTCAAAGCCTGTACCTTGCATAAGGGATGGAGTCTTTCTTTCTTATGCTGTGAGAAATTCCAAACCTTAGAACAGTGACCTGCACAAGGCACTCAATAATCACCTGGTGAACAAATGGAAGAATTGTCTGGGATGTCATAATATATCACAGCTCCTATATCCTCAAAGTGTCAGAAAACTGGTTCAAATCCCAGCTGGGCTCTTGACATTCTCAGGTTGAAGCATCCTTTTTTTTCCCATTAGATTTTTCTTATAGTGACTGAGCAGAAGTTGCAGAATTTGCAGAAAAAAATGCAGACGCTGTCTAGCACCATAATTCTTAGCAGCATAGCTCACACCTCTTGAGTTTTAATCTTTTTTTTTTCCTTTTTGATTGACACAGAGAATGATGAGACAAGAGAAGTTTGGCATTTGGAACCATGCAGGCCTCCAGTGAAGGCCAATTTCATCAATCACTAGTACCATTGCTAGTACTAGTACCATGGATCTTGAGATGGTCACCTGGGCCATTCTGAACATGCTTCTCCCCTCAGTATATTACAGATAATTCTTAACCTGTGATTTGTGAAAAGATTAGAAATTGTTTATCTAAGGCATTTAAATAGTATCTGAATACACACATACTATGTGTTCAGAAATATCAAACATATTGATGCATCTTTGATTGCATTCATATGCTTCCCCACTGGATTCTCAAGCTTGATTAGGCATGGGCACAGTGGGCACTGGTGCTTTTGGGAGGCCAGATGACTTGAGCTGTGGGCACAATGAAATAGTGTTAGGTACACTGAATAGATCTTGGGGGAGAGGGCAGGTGGAAGGGGGAAACTGGGAAGAGTAGAGGGAGGGGAAACTGCAGTTGGAATTGATTGAATGAGAAAAGAATTTCTTTAAAAAATTGAACCTTGGGGCTGGAGAGATGGCTCAGTGGTTAAGAGCACTGACTGCTCTTCTAGAGGGCCTGAGTTCAATTCCCAGCAACCACATGGTGGCTCACAGCCATCTGTAATGAGACCTGGCGCCCCCTTCTGGCATGCGGGCATACATGGAAGGAATACTATACACATAATAAATAAAGCCTTTTAAAACAAATTGAACCTTAAAGACTGACAGGAAAAAAGCTACTAAAGAAGGAGCAGGATTTAGGCAACATTGGATATTGGAGGCTATGGGAGAAAGGCGAGAATACACAGTAAAAGGAGAAATGTTTAAAGAAAGATATCAAATGAGGATCGATACTGGTGTGTTTGTTCTTACTCAGACAGTCTATTTATTCTCAGAACTACACAAATATGACCTTCTGGAGTTTATGGGAAGCTAACCACTGACTTCTGCCTCAGACTCACTGTCAGACTTCCCTATTTCCAAAGTGTCCTAATCACATACCAAAGACACAGATCAGATTCCCCCACGTATGTCACATGACTATTTATAAAGAAAGGCATACTGTTTACCTAGACGAGCAGATGTTGTTGTTCTACCCACATGTGCAGATGGTATGAATCTATCCACATGTGCAGATGCTGCTGATCTACCCATATGTGGAGATTCTGCTTGAAAGTGTCACTGGAGATGCTTGTAAGCAAGGCTGCTAAAATCTACTGTGTTGGCACCAGGGTTCCTAACAATAAAACCTCATCGAACAAACAGGCACTCAATAGGACATAAGTTGCATCTGGCAACTTACCTGTATAGCTCTAGTTACCAAGGCCTGTACTTTCTATTAGCTCAATTGCTATTATCGTCATGAGATATAGGGAGAGAGGATCACACTGTGCTTTGCATCTGGCTTGTCTTAGCATAGCAAGAAAATTCACCACTCAATCACACAGATGAACACAGCCTACAAGAGAAGTGTGAACAACACATAAAGGCATACACACACTGCATGGATATCTTATTAGCAATTCTTTGTGTGAATGATGGGTGAAGAAAAGCAAATATGAAAACGAGTGTGAACCATTATGATACTATTGATTATGATCGTTGCATATTTCTGCAACAAAACCTTTGACAGTAGAGTGGATTGAAAACAATGACGTCCTCTTTGCAAGATGATCAGGTGCAATATGACTAGAGGTCTTCAGTAACAAGTTTGCATCTGTTTCCCATTTCTTGAGTCTGCCGGACAAGTTGGAGCCATGTGGCTTACCTTGACAAAAGTGTAAGATGTATGGTTGGTTCATGTCTGAGATAAGTTCTTGAGTGAACTTGTAGCTTTTCTTTGTTTCTTGCTCTTTTGAAAACTTTGTGAGAATCTGCATAGTCAAGCCTGATCAAATAGGGCTTTGGAAGATGGCAGAAGGGTATCTACGATATTATTCCAAACAGTATTAGAAACAGTATAGTGATCCAGAATATGGGAAAATTTGTTGACTCCAGAAAAGTCATCTTGAATCTCTCCAACAATTTATAAAGCACTTACTGCATTAGACTTATAGAGGAACAGGCTTAGAGAAGTCAAGCAGCACATAGAAAGTCATTGCTAATGAGCTTTAGAGATGCATTTGGTATACATGTAATAAAGTCACACAGCATAGAGACTTAGCACTTCTCTAGCCTGATAGACATAATGGAAGAATAAAGGTCAGGAATGCGGACTATGTTATTATACTCTTGGTGCTACATGGCTTTCTTGATTACTCATTTAAGATAAATATAAACAGACAAGAAGGCCATACCATTGTCCCAGTGTGTCCAAGGTAGACATAATCTAATCTGGGTCCCCCTCCGGTCTTTCCCACTTATCTTCTGAATGAAGAACCCATTTCCCATGCAATAATATTGGATGGTGATAATCTTTCTATTTCAGTAAAAGGACAATGAAAACACATACTCCATCCATAATGTAAAAGTAAAGTAAATTAAAATAATAAAAAACTGAACATTTAATTTGCATGATTTTTACAGAAAATGAATCCTACAGAACTTGAGGCCAATGTACTTTTGGTCCCAGAGAGAGGGCAGAAGCACTCCAGAAGTGCTGCTGGTTTGGGTAGAGAGTGGGGTATAGAGAAACAAATTCCAAAATCTGGGATGCATAGTATCTGTGTGATGTTTGCAATCTAGTCTTAAATTTCAACTTCCTCAAAGATACCTCAACTTCCAGCTCCATAGATTCTTGCTCATGATAGTCTATAGTCTGTTGACCTGTTCCATTCAGCCAAATTATGAATAACTTAAATCAAGGCTGTTATGTATTGGATGCTCTGGGACCTAAGAATTCACACACTGATGCCCTAATTCTGAATTTGTATTTAGATACAGATCTAGGTTAAATGAGGTCAGGTGGATCCCATTTGACAGAATTAGTACCATTGTAAGAGGGGACATCAGAGCATACCCACCCTCCCTCCCTCTACTCCCTTCTCTCTCTCTTTTCACCACAGTGAGAGTGACCATCTGTGAGCCAAGAGGTTATTTCTCACCAGAGCCTGACCATTATAACTTCCTATCTCAGACTTTCAGTCTTCAAAACACTGAGAAAACACAGTTCTGACGTTTAAGCCACCAAGTCTGGTTCTTTGTTATGGCGTCTAAAGTTAAATCACACAGAATCAAACCAGCCCAGAGACTAGTTAATTCAAACTCAACACCCTAAGAGTCAAAAGATTGATGAACTCTTAAAAAATCTTACCACCAGTATATAATTAACAGGAAGATAAAGTAAGCACAATAAATTATGAGATAATCAAGAAAACCCATTTTCTTGTATATTTGCACTTGACTTTCAAGTACTAGCTTTTATATCACTGAAGAAAAAAAATCATTGAGGACTTGCTTCAACAATATAGTACATTAATTTTATAGACTGTTCTTTATGAACACTCTCTTTTGAACAAATAATTATGCATCTTTATTTGATTAATAACCTAAGTACTTCTTTTGTTTCTATAATCACACTATTTACTTTCTAATCTCACCACTATCAGAGAAAGTGTGCAAAAGAGTTTTAAGGAAGGTATTAAAGTGCAAAACACATTCCTTGTCTTGGCAGGTATATTTTTTTCAAAGAAATCTTACATGGTCTTAATTCAAGTCAAACATGTCTTTTCTCTAACTTCATTTGCAATTTCTAGGGTATTTATAGTTTGTATATGAAATAGCCGCCACAAATGATTATGCATTAAAGGCATGGTCCCCAAGTCAAGCAATATCTAAGGGGAGATGTTTGTGGGTGGTGATTGGATCAGAGCATTCTACCTTTACCAATGGACTAATCAACTGACAGATTCAAAATGTGAACAGACCACTGGAAAGTGGTGAAACTGTGGATGGTGGGGAGTGCTGGGAAGAATCAGGTCATCATGTGCATGTCTTTGAAGGTGATGTCTTCTCCTGGTTTCTCCCTGTAACCATGTTCAGTTTCCTGGTCTCCATGAAGTAAGAAGCCTTCCTTAGCCATGCCTTTCTGCCATTATGTTTCAGTCCTGTTAAAGATCTGGAGTTAATGGAGGTGGCCAACAGGGCAAGACCTTGAAAGATGTGAGTCAAACACATTTCTCCTGCTTTAAACCATTTTTCTTAGATGTTGCCATAGCAATGGAAAGTCAAGTAACATAAGCACCAACATCTTCATGGGTTTTCTTCTTGATGTCTTTAATTAACTAGGCTTCAGGAGTTATCTATTGATATCTCAGTAAGAATAATTAGAAATTAGGAATTAGAAAATTGATAGTTTCTTTCCTCATCTATTCATCCGTTACGATTTTTAGCTCTATTGATTGCTTTCATAACCTTAAACAGTATATTTGCATTTATATGAATTTCAAATATAGACTACTTTATAAATTTTTTCTCTGCTTGCTTTGCTCTTCCAATGTCCCACATTTTGTCACCTACAGAATTGCTATTATGTTGTCAACATTATTTATTCAATCCAACAGCTTTTCCATTCTATATTATCATTGTAGATTAACTTGCAGTTAAAAATCAGTGTGTCATTTACTTTATTATGATTTTGTAAATTCTGTTCAAATGTTGAGACAATTAGCCTAGTTAGCATTATTTTTTTCTTGTACTACAATGTCATATATTTTGAGAATTCTAAAGAAGTTTTCCAATAGGAAAATAAAATATATTTTTGACATTCCAGGTATTGCTGAAATTCATGCCACAGTTCAGTTTACTTTATATTTGGAACATAAATTCTTATTAAGTTTTGGATTTTTGCACTATCTGATTTCCTTCTTTCTGCCTGCTTCATTCCCTTTTCATTTCTGGCCACTCAAACCTGCAGTCTTCCCAACTCTGTCCTCCCAAGTTCTGGGATTATATATAAGCTAGCACCATCACAGGAAGTTTTTCACTCAAAAAAAAAGAAGAAAGAAAAAAAAGAAAAAATATTTCTAAAGATTATAATCATACTTTCCACTTATCAATTTTCCCTCCCCCTTTCTTATATATCTACTATATGAATTTTTCTTGACTACATTTTAGCCTAGTTTTGATAGATGGATGGATGGATCAATGGATGGATGTGTGGATGGATGGATGGTTGGATGGATGGATGGATAGATGGTTGGATGGATGGATGGATGGTTGGTTGGATGGATGGATGGATGATTGGATGGATGGATGGTTGGATGGATGGATAGATGAATGGATGGGTGGGTGGGTAGATGGATGGTTTCCTGAGTACTTCTTTCTCCCTTACTTAGTTTGCATCTTCTACTTGCTAGAACAAAAGCAGAATATTCTTTCTAAGAAGCCTTTCCATGTCATAAAAGAGTTTTAATCTATCTTCACACTTTGGTTAATATAATGATTAGACTTGGAGTTGCATGTTGAAAAATAATATCATGAATAATTCTGACTGCATTACTCTGTATATTTCTACTACCTGTATTCCAGTGAGAAGTCTGCAGCAGTTTCACAGGAGGATGTAACATATTTATTTTTTGAGACAGGGCTTCTCTTTGTAGACCTGGCTGTCCTGGAGCTTACTCTGTAGATCAGGCTGCCCTGGAACTCAGAAATCCTCCCATCTCTGCCTTCCAAGTGCTGTGATTAAAGGTGTATGCTATCACCGGTTATTCTTTTCTGTTTTTTTAAGACATTTTTTCATCGAGGAAAAATTTTTAATACAGTATATATTGGTCATGCTTCCCCCTATTCATCCCAGATCCTCCCCACCTTCCTACCAATCAAACTTAATATATTCCCTCCCCACCTATTTCCTTCTTCCCCAGTCCTTGTAATGAATATATTACTTTCGGTTTCTGTAAGTTTGGCTATTGAAGTTACCTCAAATTATAATGGCCTCAAAGTTCATTCATGTTGTATCATTAATCATAATGCCTTTCTTTTATTTTTTAGACTTTATTAATTTTTATTTTATTGTATGGTGTTTTGCCTGAATGTATGTGTGGGCATTATGGACGTGCAGTGCCCAGGAAGGCCAGAAAAGGGCATTATATACTCTGGAACTGGAGTTACAGACAGTTGTGAGTCACTATGTGGGTGATGGGAACTGAAACCCTGTCTTCTGGAAGAACAACCAGTGTTTTCAGCTGCTGAACCATCTCTCCAGCCCCTCAACTTCCTCTTTGATGCTGAAATTTTCCCTTATATCCTGCATTTTGCTTATCTATTCATCTATCTCTGGACACTTTCTCAGGTTTGCCTTCCTTATGTTAAAAAGGATTGATTCTAGATAGCGAGGACCCAAACTAGGAAATCAGGAGGGTGTTACCCATTTGGTTGAGACTATTTATGTTTTGAGCTAAATTGGAGGGTAGTGTATAAATCCAGGAGATATTCTCCAAGTAGATGCTACACTTCTGCCCATATATTGGTAGGTAGGTCAATCAATTTTTTTCTAGAGGTAACTTTTACTCTTTTGCCTTGTAAATGATACTGCAGTGAATGTGGGTGTAGAAATAGTGGATTCTGCTTTCAATTCATTTACGTACACAACACAGATATTGAACACCTATATTTAACAAAAAATATACTTCTCACATATCAATACATAGTCTCTTCCTACTTTAGATGTCAGCAACTATGTCCCATGAACCAAATACAAACTCTTTCTCACTGCAAGCTACTAATATGTCTGTATATTTTTAAGTGGTTGAACATAAAGAAAGAGGACAGAAATTTTATGGAAAACAAAAGTTATGAGCAACTCAGATTTCATTTTTCTAAGCATTGCACTGGAACATGACCATGCATATCTGCCCTCACACGACAAAATTCTGGGGTGAACAATGTGACAGGACTGTGTGGCTTGCAGAGATAAAAATATTTACTATATGAGCTTTTATAGAAAGGATTTGCTGACTCCTGTTTTACATGACAGATTTTTTCTCAGTTTCATCTGCCATGTAATCTACTAGTTTTTAAATCCTGTCTGTAAAGCATCAGCTCTATGCATGTACGTGTGTGAGCGTACATGGGTTTGTTCATGCGTGATTGTGTGTTGTGTGTGTGTGTAGGTACGGAGACAACCACTGCTGTCCCTCCTCAGTAGCTGTTTACCTTCCCGTCACTTCCAATGAGAGACTGTATATCCTGGAACTTGTTAATAGCAAGCAGGCTAGGCTGGCAGGCCTGTGAGCCCCAGGGATGTGCCTGTCTTTGCTTCCCCAGCTCTTTGATTATGGTGGTTTCTCAGAAAATTGGGAATAAATCTACCTCAATATCCAGTTACCCAACTCCTGGGCATATACTGAAAGGACGCTCCCTCCTGCCACAAGGACACTTGCTCAATTATGTTCATCGCAGCTTTATTCATAATGGCCAGGAACTGGAAACAACCTAGATGTCCCTCAACACAATGGATGAAGAAAACGTGGTACATTTATACAATTGAGTATTACTCAATTGTTAAAAAAATGACATCATGAAATTTTCAGGCAAACGGATGGAACTAGAAAGATCATCCTGAGTGACGTAACCCAGACCCAGAAAGACAAACACAGTATGTGCTCACTCATAAGTGGATATTAGCTGTTAAGTAAATGATAGTCATGCTACAGTCCAGAGATCCAGGGAAGCTGAGTAATAAAGAGGACTCAAGGGGGGTGGAGGGCACATGAATCTCCCTGGGAAGGGGAAATAGAAGAGATCTCCTGGGTGAACAGGCTGTGGGTGATTATAGAAAGAGAAGGAGTGGGGCGGGGTGGAGGGAGAGATGACTGGACTAGCTGGGAATTTCAGAGGGGAGGTAGAAACCCAGGGCAATGGAAACTTCAAGGAATTCATGAGGGCCGGAACCAACTATCTTCAGTAGCCAGGCAAGGCTTCCAGTGAAGGGACTGGGGTACCAACTCAACCACAAAACCTCTAACTTACAATTTGTCTTGCCTGAAAGAGGTGCTTGGGTAAAAGTGGCACAGAATTTGTGGGAATGACCAACCAATGACTGGTCCAACTTGAAACCCAATCCACAGAGGGAATCCACACCTGACATTACCTGGAGGGTGAGGAATCAGAGGCTGGATAGCTCTGAGACCTAGGATAAAACCAAACATGACCAGCAAAAAAAAAAAAAAAAAGTCAATGAAATTCTGCTATAATCATAGACTGGAACCTAGCGTAATTGTCATCAGAGAGGCTTCATCCAGCAACTGATAGGAGAATGCAGAGCCCCACAGTAAATGTCAAGGAATCCTGCAGAAGAGGGAGACAATGGACTGTAGGAGCCAGTGAAGTCAAGGATGCCTTAAGAACACAGCCCACACTCAACTCAGCAGGACTCAATAGGGGCTCACAGAGACTAGAGGGACCAATCAGGGGGCCTGTGTGGGTCTGATCTAGGTTCTCTACGTATATGTTATAGTTACGTAGCTTGGTGTTCTTGTGGGAATCCTAACAGTGGGAGCAGGGACTGTCTCTGATATTTTTCACTGCTTTTGGGACCCCTTCCCTCCTACTGGGTTGTCTCACCCAGCCCTGATATGATGTTATGTGCTTAGCCTTATTGTAAATTGTTAAAGCCGTGTTTGATTGACATCCCTGGGAGGCCTGCTCTTTTGGCAAAGGAAAGAGCTGAGGGACAAGGAGTGGATCCATTAGAGAGGGGAGGTGACTGGGAGGAGAAGGTGGGGGAGGGGGAAAAAGCGGTCTTGTCAGGATGTAATATATGGAGAAGAATAAATAAATAAATTAATAAATTATATGTGCTAGTAAAAATGCTAAAAATATATTTCAAACAAAATGAAAACAAAAAGTGAATAAGTGCATGCCATCATCCACTTCAGCAAGCACTTTACTGGCACTCATCTCCCCTGTTTGGTTTGGATGAAATGGACAATTTTCTTAAAGGAACACAATACTTTTCAAAAAATTTCTTTAAGCATACTTGGTAATCTGTGTGTGATTTGGAAATTATTAGTTTACTACTTCATTTGGAATTATAATCAGGTAATGAATTCTGGTTTTTTTCTTTTTCTTTCTTTCTTTCTTTTTCTTTTTTCTTTTTTTTTTTTTTTTGGTTTTTCAAGAGAGGGTTTCTCTATGGCTTTGGAGCCTGTCCTGGAACTAGCTCTTGTAGACCAGGCTGGTCTCGAACTCACAGAGATCCACCTGCCTCTGCCTCCCAAGTGCTGGGATTAAAGGCATGCACCACCACTGCCCGGCAGGTAATGAATTCTAAACTGGACTTTCTATATTCTATGTTGGGCCTACTGCCCGAGTAACCTCTAATACTGTGTCCACCAAGTACTCCAATGAAGATGCATCAAGCCACACTGGATGCAAAAAAAAAAAAAAAAAAAAAAAAACAAAAGAAAGAAGACAGACCCTACCACATTTCTTGGCGTGTGCGCTTGGACCTTAAGCTGACCACTGGTCTTCCCCCCAATAAGTGAAAATGACCAAGAAAAAGACTAATAAATTCTTCTTAAATCATTTCCCATTTTATGTCTTGTTTGTCGCTCCTATTTCCAAGCCCAAAGCCACTTTAGGGATTTTATAGCGTACAAACTTCCTCAGGATCCCTGCTCTGTACTGACTTTGGTGGCAGTGTTTTCTTCTTGGCTTTCCCAAATCCTCTTCCCTCAGTGACGTTTCTCCTTTTCTTGGTCCTCACTGTAATTATTGTCTTATGTTTATCCTGGTGTTACTGATTTCTAATGTTATTCAATAGGAAAAATGAATGAGGCATTTCTGCTCAGTTTCTCCCTTCTCCATGAGACCTCCAGTTTTACATATGTTTAAAATACATATGTATGTACAATATATACAATTTGTTTGTTTGTTTGAGACATGGTCTTGTATTATATATCTCAGACTGGTCCTGAACTGGTGAACCTCCTTCTTCTATCTTCTAAAGTGCTGGCGTTACAGGTGGATACCACAAGAAACATTTTATACATGCTAAAAACTGTGTGCCTGTACCCAAAAGTACATATTCTCAACACTTTCATTCCAACGAAAATCTAGAACTTAGTCACCCTGTAAACCAAGACTGCTCATTTGTTTCCCAGCCATCCAAATCAGAATAATCACACAGAAACTATATTAATTACATCATTGTTTGGCTGATGTTTCAGACGTATTTCTAGCTAGCTCTTACATCTTTAATTAACCCATTTCTATTCATGTATGTATCACCATAAGGCTGTGGCCTATGGGTAGACATCTTTCTCCTTTGGCAGCTACACAGTGTCTCTTTGACTCCAGCTTCTCTCTCTCTCTCTCTCTCTCTCTCTCTCTCTCTCTCTCTTTCTCTCTCTCTGTCTGTTCTGATTTCCCACCTGGCTTTACTCTGCTAAGACATTGGCCCAAACATTTTTATTCATCATCCAATAAAAGCAACATATATACATATATAGGATATCCTACATCAATCCCCTCCAAACAGCCATTTAGATTTTTATCAGTTTTCACTATTCTATTTGTATTCCATTTGGTCACCATAGACTTTGCAAACTTCTTCCTTGTCTTGGATACTCCTCAATACTGTCCCATTACTCTCATCGGGTCACAGTAAATGTTCTGGGAGAGGCCTTGGAGGTAACAATCCATTTCTACACTCTTCATTGTGGATGCTGAACTTGTGTTCCCTCCTCACCTTGCTATTGAAATGCACCTGTCATGGCTCCTCATGCACACAGATTGCTAATTCCAATATCAGACTTGCAGTCAGGTCATCTGATGGTCCCATACGATGCCATCGTCTACCTTTTCATTTTGGAATACAATCTCTATTCAGCTTCCATTCATCCCTCTTAGGTATCTTTTGTCTATATCAATGGTTACTCCTGCCTTTGTCTTCTGTCTCCTCTATGACCTGTATGATGTACTTTAGGGTCTTGTCATAAAATGTCTACTGTTTGTCTTTACTCTCTTCAGGATAATTTTAGGCCCTGGCTTTCAGTATTGTCAAAACATCAGTGACTGAATTTTACACAAACAAACACATGCACACACACACACACACACACACACGTGCATACGCATGCACACACAATCACGTGCACACACGCATGTACACACACCTCACATGAGTTACAATTATTTCACAATACTTTCGACTCACGTATAAGTTGTCTACTTGAGACTTCACTTCAGAAGTCTAGCACGACTTTCAAACTTTATGTGCTCAAAACAGAGTTCACAATCTCCTCCTTCAAATATACTCCTCTATAAATGTTTCTACACCTTGGAGTATACTGATCATTCTGTTTCCTTCTAGCCTCATCACAAAATATTTATTAACCTGATACATATATATACATATATATTAATTAAAATATAAAAATGCAAAATATTTTATTAACTCATATACATATATACACATAAATACACACACACACATATATAATACATACATGTAGGACCATGGAGTCTATATGGAAAATATCATTTGGGTCTATACACTAACATCTACCATAGTTCCAATTATATGCTTCTCAACTAGAAGAAGCAAACCCATTCTGACTTCCAAATTTCCATGCTTGCCTTCTTATAATCCATCTTCCATCACATGAAGAAAGTAAACCTGAGAAAGTATGTAAACATCACTAGGACCTGCATTGGCTGCCCTTGCATTTGCAACAAAACCCAGAGTCCATCCTCCTTTCTGGATGCCCCTCCATTACTGTATCTACTTCTCTTCTTTGTCATGGTCTTGATGTCCCAATATCAAGATATTCTTGCCCACTTTCCATTGTTCCAATACATTGAACCATCTTTAATTTAGAGCAGATAAACAAGGCCAGTCCCTCACTTAGGGATAGCTTAGATTTGCCGACCAGAGCTCAGTTTAAGCGCCATCCTAGAATTGTTGCTGGTCACATAATGTTAACCAATCTCGAAGATATGTTTAATGCATTGTATTTTTATCAGAGCCATTATATATAATGATTTCCTATACCCATTTGCTACGATATTCCCTGAGGCTAGCATATAGGCACAGAATAAATATTTCATAGATGGGTACACTATATTACAATGTGAAACTCTCTATTACTGAGATTCTTCCTCCATAGTATACTAATTCTAGATGTGAGACTATAGAATGGACCTTTTTAATCTTCTGGGTTTTTTTGCCCTAATTTGATAAAAGAGAGATTTAGTTACAATCATGAGACAAAGCAAAGCAATGAAACATCCTGCAGTGACTTGCTGTGCCCCTGCAAATCTAAATCCAAAAATAGTGTTGGTTTTCCCCTCTCCCCTCTTCCATCCTTTCCTATATTTTGGGTTTGTTAATGCTTTGCTTTGTATTAAGTGTTTGATATTGAACAGTATACCAGCTACAAGAGGCTTTTCCTTACATGTA
Organism: Ondatra zibethicus; assembly: GCA_004026605.1. Classification (NCBI taxonomy): domain Eukaryota; kingdom Metazoa; phylum Chordata; class Mammalia; order Rodentia; family Cricetidae; genus Ondatra; species Ondatra zibethicus. Next base: position 113,424 of record PVIU01002963.1, read on the forward strand.
CACACTCCAGACTCCTATGTAAGAGAGCAGCTGCAGGAAGTCCAAACAAGGGAGGCTGCCTGACCCTCGGAGTCATTCTGACTCTGCACATGTGGGATTTCACACGCCCAGGATTGCATCCTGGTTTTCTCTCTTTCTCACTGCCTCCCTATGCAATAGTAAGGAGGGAATCTCATTTCTCAACACCTCTGCTTCCCCATCGAGGAAAGAGGGATATGGTATTTATTTAACAGGTTTGCTGTGAGGATTCAGTTACAAAATAGACAGAAACCATGCTGCTGAGTTCAAGTGTTAATCTTGACTGCTACGCTACTTCATGTTTCCCGCTGCTGCTTGTAAGCCTACTATCCTACTGTTCCTGCTACCCTTCCTACTGAGGTTACACGGGACAGGTGGAACTCAAAGAAAAATGTGTCTTAGAAATTTTTGTTGGCAGCTATGTAATAAGCTTCATAAGTTACTTTATTACCAACACAGTTTGCCCAGACTCTTAGGAACATGGAGGTTGGTGGCTGTCATTTTATAGCTCTTCTCCAAAAAATTAGTATGACAGGATAAGAAACATAGGACCATATCCTGGTCCTCTCTGAGTCCTGGGTATATCGCTGACACTTATTATTGAAAAAGTTGAAGCATCTTCTCTGTCTGGCCTCAAAGACCCAGTTACACACAGATCCTTGTTCCCATTCAACACGTACACCTTATCCAAGAGATAACATGGTCAACTGCTCAGCCTTTGTGTCCAATGTGATTTGTTCTTTGGGCCTTCAGGGCTGACTGCCTTCTCACCGGAGGATCATTTAGGTCTAGAAATAGAAACCTGGAATCAAATGGAGGATACTCACTCTGCTCATAAAGACCCTTTGTAGCAGTGAAATCTGGGATCCTCTCAAGGTACTTAAGAAACCCCTAAGAATCAAAGCTCTCAGTTGATAAGTAGCACCTGGGTTCATGCAAATGAACAATGACACGATGAGATAGACCACAAATCAGCTTTTTACTTGACTAAATAACATTTCTCTACAAAACATGATCTAAAATCCCCCCTGTATCTTTTTGTCCTTTGCACTTGCTTTTTCTTCCTTTTTAAAGTAAGCTTCCCTCTTAGCTTCTCTATTCAGTTCCATTTTTCCCCTTGATATAGCCAGATTGTTAAATTAAAACGCATCACCCTGTGTCTTTACTTGTACCTTATTTTCTGTTTCTATTCTGGGGCCTCACTCTGGTCCTTGAGCTATTTAGTATTCCGAGCAACTGTAGAAAGAGGCTGGAGGCCCAAAGGCATCTCCTGCATTTCTTGACCTCTTTGATTTGAAAGTACATTACCTTAATAATAAAATATCTGGGTTAAGCATTTGATATAATGAACAGAGAGAGTCCAGCACAGTCTATGTTCCCGATCCTTAAAGAACACTCCCGCAAAGGATTCCAAACTGATTTCCCTCCAGTCCTCAAATACATTATTTTTCTGTGCCTTTCATACACCAGCAGAGCCCTTCAGAGTCATTTGGGATTATTGATTATGAAGCAGCAAAAATCTTTCACACTGCAAGCAGGGTGACAGCAGCCTCCCTCTTAGGTCGCTTTTCAATCAGCATTTGTGCACATCAAATGGATTTTATTCCACAGTTCTTCTTAGACTCAAACTGATTTTTAAGTTACGATGACTCGTTGAAATGTGACCATATAAAAAGTTTAAAATCTGTAGATTTAATGTACCCAACACTTCATTTCATGCACCGTCTGCTCCTTTGTTCAAAGTAAATAGTAGTTTAAGTCTCCATGTGTGTGCACGTGCCCGAGCCTGCATGCTTGCATCCACTTCATGACTTCAGGTCTTACAATATTAGCATATCACTTTAAAAAATCTGCAATACCAGAAAGGAGTCAAACAATACTTTATAATCTGTCACATTAGCTTTACAGTTCCCATTTGCAGAGCATTCTTGTTGATAAGGTTAACGTATTCAGTGGCACTTTTCCATGTTTTCTTATTCCTCACTTTAAACAAGATGACTTCCAAAGAACAGAAGACGGTACAGAGGGCAGCAGCGAGCACATGGGAAATGCCGCTGCATATCACAATTCAAATTATTAAGCAGCCACTTAAAACTAACAAACCATTATTAACCTTGGATGATTTTGTGTCAGATACATGGAAAGATGTTCAGATCTGCCAAAAAAAGGTGACCCCAAGGAAGTCTAAGAAGTTTCAAAGAAAACTTCAATATGAGTTTTTAATACAAAGCCTTTGAAATAGCTAAAGGAAAACACTTCAACACATAGGCATAGACAACGGCCTCCTAAGAAGTTCTCCTATACCCAAGAAAACAATTTTAAGAATTTTCAAATGGCAACATATGAAACTGAACAGTCTGTACAACAAAAGAAAAAAAATCAGCAATCACAATGAAGAAACATCTTAGAGAATGGGAAAAAAATATTTGCCTTCTTATACCTGGCAGGGCTCATACCTAGAACTTAATATGGAATTGTTTATCTTTTCATTGCTTGATTTGAAGAATCATACAAATTCTTAAGTTGGTGAAGCAATCGTCAAGTTATAGGATCTGAGGAAATACTTTTGATTTCTATGTTTATATATACATAAGTGTACATATGTGTGGTGCATGTGTGCATAAACATGCATGTGCAGGTATGTTTGCCTGGGAGACATGTGGATGCTAGAGACTAATGTTGGCTGTCTTCCTCAATCACTCTGCACTTCATTGTTGCTTTTTATGCAATTTGTTTCATACAATATATTTTGATAATGGTTTTTCCTTCCCCAACTTCCCCCCAGACCTCCCCCCCCCACAACTTTATATTTGTTCTCTCACCCTTCTACTCATCTCTCTCTCTCCCTCTCTCTATAACAAAAAACCAAGACAAAGAATTCACAGAGATTATGGCAGCATGTGTGACTTGAACAATTTCAATCTCCACAGAATCTTAGCAATGAAAAGGAGAAGTTGATGTATCTTATTTTGAGACATTGAGTTTGGAGCTTACCTAGTTGTCTATACTGGTAGACAATGAGCTCCCACGATGTGGTTGTCTTCTCTCTCCAGAACTGAGGTCGACTGTCTTGCCATATCTAGCTTTTTTTTGTGGGTGCTGGAAATCTGAACTCGAGTCCTTATGCTTGACTAAATTACCTACTGAAATGTCTTCACAGCCCTATATTTTTGTATTTTGCTCAAGTCTTTTCTCCTATGAATTAACAGGTAAGTTTTAGTGTGTGGTAAGCCTTGCTATAATATTTAGGCTGTAAATGCTGGGTTGGGGTGTTCCTCCAGATTCAGACTTTCAAGTGTTAGGATAACAGTCTCAAACCATTTTGGTGGAGATCAAACAGGACAGTATGCTGTTCTTTAGCCTTTATAGAAATCAGTTGAGAGTTCTTCAAGACCTAAGACGTAGACCCACATAATGCAGCTGTAGCACTCCAGAGTATCAACTCAAAGGAATCTAAGTCAGCATGTTACTGCACACCTGTGTACATTGCAGTATATTCACAACCACCAAGGGGCCAGCTCAGAAGCCTATCAATTAGTAAACTAACTGTGGGAAATATACATGGTGGCACTTTATTTGGTGACAAAAATGAAATGTTGCCATTTGCAGAAAAGTGGAAGGAATCAGAGACCATCATATGAAATGAAATAAGCAAGCTCAAAGAGACAAGTATCTTACATGTACTCACTGCAGAATCTACATTCAACATACATGATATGAAAGTAGTAAGTAGGTATTTAGTAGAGGAAATGGTCAAAGAGAATGGAGAAAGAATCATGGGAGGATAAAGTGCAGGAAGAATGAGATAAATATTGTATGTTCTTTATCATATGTAGAATAGACTTAAAAATACACACATATATACATGTATATGCACATGCATACATTGATATACAGACATATAGCCTATGAAAGTAGAAGGGGACCATTTGGGGGAGCGCAGGGGACTAGAGGGATTATGCAGGGAGGAGTTATAGTGAAGTAAATATGAAACAAATTAAATGATATAAGTCATAAAATACTGTTTTATATTCTTGATAAAATATTCACTATAAATGAGTGCATTGTTATGGTACTTTGCAATAGTAAAAACTCAAGAATCATCTTAATTGTTCATAAGGGTAAAAAAAAAACTATAGAATACCTGAATAGTTTAGTTAATTTCAGGCACATGGTAGGAAATTAATCTTTTACTCCAATCTTATATCTACCCCTTCCAAAGGCTGCTTGACTTTAAAATATCCCTCTTTTTAAATATTTTTAAATAACTGCAATTCAGAGTTATGTATACATCTGATCATGTGGTTCCTTCAAGATCATTACTTATTTCCAGACTTCTAATAGTCTTGTTGGACTTCTCTTCCTACACAAAGTGAAGGATATAGTTATTCTGTTAAACTTATAAAAGTTTCTTCTTCATTTTGACATCAAACTAGAAAACAAGAAAACAGCTTTTGCTTTATTATTAATAAAAGGTTGAATGTCAAGTATATTTAAGGAGTTATGAAGGGAACAGCAAAATAAACTCTAAGCAGTAAAAACTCAATGATTCACTACTCAGTTTCATAGACAGCACCAGAAACTTTCTATTTTGCAACAGATACTTTAAGTTTCGTCAATATAGATCACAAAAGATTAAAGGAGCACAATGTCTATTTGTCTATATGTCTTATTCTTCATCAGATGCCTTTGCATCTATCCGTGGACTACACTGTTACCTCAATAGTTGAATCAAATATCTTTTACAAAATCACACTAGAAGATAAACAGATGAATAAACAAATAAATGAACATTCACAAACTTGACAAAACGGCTTGAAATAAGGACAAGGAAAAATCGGAAATTAGAAAGTAAATATCACGTGGAAAGACAAACAGCTGGCTCTCCTCAAATGTTAGGATAAAAGGTTAACTCCTGAAAGACATTAACAGAAAGTCAGACAAAGTCCTGGTTCCTGTGGGGAACTTCAGATGGCTTAGGAAATGGATGGCTTCCTTCCAGATCAAGAAGTTGCTGCTAAGACTGACTCGCAAGGGTGGTGTTGACTGACGCTGATTGAGCTCCAGGGCATGGAGAGCTTAGGCAGGCAGTGGTAGCACAGGCATGAAGCCCACGGTGAAACACACAGTGGCTCAGGTGGGCATTGCTGGGTCCGGAATTCGGGAATAACGGTAGGAATTTATTTGGGGATCACAGTTATGGCACATGTTATAGCCGTCATCATGTGGAAAAGTGAGCAGGTGGTGAGTGGGCTGGACTCCCTGCCTGCCATTGGCTCACGAAAAGAACACAATGGTGAGAAAGCAGGACAAACATCAAGGCAGATCAACCTCATTTTGTAGGAATTGGATGAAAAGAGGAAAATCCCATGACAGAGAAGAGAAAAGTGTTCCTAAGAGTGTGAGTACCATGCTATACAATGGAGCTGAGTCCCTCCTACAAAGACAAAGCCCAAAAAGCCCAAATGGCAAGAACTAACTTCTCCCATGAGAGTCCTTTAAAGTCTCTCTAATTAATGGTTAGTGTCCCATACTTCTAGCCTGAGGTAGAAGCTTTAAATGTGGTCAAATGGCTTCAGCTTGGGGATCAGAGGGCTTCTAGGGCTGGGGGCCAAGCAGGTCATCATATTCAATTACTGGGTTTGGCTGGAGGAAGAGGGGAAAGTGTGGTTTTGGCAAGACTGCTAGAATTATAGGGCCTTAATTAGATTACTGGATCAACCTCTGACTAGCAATGAATGTCCTTGGGGAGGTCGTTTAATCTCTCTGTGAGATGATGTCTGAATTTTCAAGACTTAAAAAAATGAAAATAGTATTTCAGAGGCCCCTTCTGGAAGTCCATAAGAGCAACAGTGTTGCTAAAAGGATTAGGATTTTAGATGATCCTTCAATTACATACTTCCTTTCACACCCTGGCTGTGCAAAAAAATTAAAAAAAAATAAAAGAGAGCTGGGAGAAGTCCCCTCAAATAACTCTTACAAAAAATGCACTTGCTTTATATTTATGATAATTGATGGAGCTAACTTTGCTGAACTGAAATCGGTTGTGTTATAAAATGGCATAATATGAATGAGTCATTCACCTTCAGAAAAACCTGTAAATGAGAAATGGCAGGGACAGAGTGACTTTGTATTTCCAGCTTCCCAGGAAAGGCTGCTGGCAACAAACACCGATGAGCATACTACTGAGAAAAGGGTCAGAAGTAAAGGACTACAGGCTGGCTATCAGGAGATGCACAGAGAGAATCAGATTAAGTCAAGGGCTATCTGTGCTTGGGAAAATGGTACGAATTTGGATTCCAACCAATAGAATGCCTTTTAGCTGAGAATAAAAGCCTTTTCCCAAAAGTCTGCCAAGACAAGGCACAGAGAAAGGCTGGAAGTGCAATGAAAGATGTACAGATCAATCCTATTCCGTATTACTAGGCTCTATATTTTTGTTGAATATAGTTCTTTCTTAAAAATGGACAGTGGACAGTCTCCTAAACCTCTGGGAGTAAGATTCGCAATACTTTTATTTAGAATTGGAGCTAAATGAAATCAATCATATATGGAGGGCATTTTCCACTCAAAGATTTTTTTTTACCCAGAAAAAACTATTTGGGAACATCTCTCAGCTGTTGGGATGATCTAGGGTGTTATTAGAAAATTACAAACAGAAATCATAAGGGTTATGAATTTTAAAAAGCAGCTTTGTCTTCACAGAGTTAAAGCAGAGGCAAAAGTTGCCAGTGTGCCTGGTACTACACAGTAGAGAGCTCTCCAGGCAGGGAAGCTAGCTGATCCCCATACCCTTAACAATGCTGGTTGAGTATTAGGAAAACTTAGAGTAGCTTTGCTTGTCTGAACCTGGAACTTTAGCTTTAAAACCAATACAATCCTGGGAAAACATCCCTTATAAGATTCTGGGGACTCAAAGAGTTCGATGTCAAATGGATCTAGGATGAACCAGCCACCTGTTCAAACCTCTGGTTTCTAAGATTGATCCACTCTACCTCAGAGGCTTCATTGATTACCTTATAGCAACTGAAGGAAAACAGGAGATGAGAGGAGGAATTAAAGATGTCCCAGATCTTTCATTGCTCCTGCTTGCCATTCCTCCCCCAACTGGGCCATCTCATGTTCCCATCCCCCACCCCTCCCTTCTATTCCCCTTCCCAGTTTGCCCAGGAGATCTTAACTCTTTCCCTTTCCTCATGCCCCCCCCCATGTGTGGCACTCCTAGGGTCTTCCTTTTAACCTAGCTTCTCTGGGGTTTTGTGGATTGTAGCCTGTTTATCCTTTGCTTTAAGTCTAATATCCATTCATGAGTGAGCACATACTGTGTTTGTCTTTCGGGATCTGGGTTACCTCACTTAGGATGATTGTTTTCCTAGTTCCATCCATTTGCCTGAAAATTTCGGTATGTCATTGTTTTAGATTTGATAAAGAAAATTGCCTAAATGGACCACATTTTCTTTATCAATTCTTTGGTTGAGAGGCATTTAGTTTGTTTCCAGGTTTTAGCTATTAAAAATGACGCTGTTATGAACATAGTTGGACAAATGTCTTTGTGGTATGATTGTGCATCCTTTGGGTATATAACCAGAAGTGGTATTGCTGGGTCTTGAGATAGACTGGTTCCCAGTTTTCTGAGTAACTACCACACTGTTTTGATAGAGGGAGCCATTATGAGGTTAGAGAGAAACCAGGTGCTAGGGAAATTCCCAGGTATCTACAAGGATGACCCCAGCTAAGACTCCTAGCAATAGTAGAAAGGGTGCCTGAATTGGCTTTCCTCTATAATAAGATTAGTGATTACCCTAATTATCATCATAGACCTATACCCAGCAACTGATGGAAGCAGATGTAGTGACCCAAAGCCAAGCACTGGGCTGAGCTCTTGGAGCTTAGTTGAAGAGAGGGGGGAGGGATGATATGAGAAAGGTGGTTCAAAATCATGATTGGAAAAACCATAGAGATTGTTTGACCCGAGTTCTGTGAGTTCTGGGAGCTCACAGATTCTGGACTGACAGCTGGGGATCGTGCAGGGAACTGAACTAAACCTTCTGAATGTGGGTGACAGTTACATGGCCTGATTTGTTAGGGGGGTTGGCAGTGGGTTCAGAACTTATCCTGGGTGCAATAACTGCCTTTTGGAGCCCATTCCCTATGGTGGGATATCTTGTTCAGCTTGATACAGTGGGGAGGGGTTTGGTCCTGCCTCAACTTGATATACCATACATTGTTGACTACCCAAGGGAGGACTTAGCTTCTCTGAAGAGTAGATGGGGGGGGTAGGATATGGGGAGGTGGGGGTCAGGATAAGGGCTGGGAGGGGAACTGGAGCTAGCATATAAAATTAAAAATTTTTAAATAAAATATAGGCCCAGATCTCACATATCAATTCCCAAGCATATAAAATGATAAACAATAAACACTGTACTGTTCATATAACGAACCCTTTGCTGAATGACTTTAGAGATAAACTGTCAGAAGATTATAATAGTCACAGTTTAGATAAAAGCAATGACTAAGAGTACAAATGCATCTGACACCTAGTCCAGGAGCCAAGAGGCACACACCAGAGTATTTGGCCGCTCTAGTTCACGTCACCAGAAGTCAAGACAACTCTGAAACCATGTGGCTACAATTAAATACGTGATAGCATTCAGCCATATGTGCCAGTTTAACTGGTTTATACAGATTAAGCTTTATCCTTATTGGCTAGCTTTCATGGCATTGGGAGGTACTATGCATGATAATGGAGCAAAAAAAGATCATTAGTTTTACCCACCTGTGAACTCTGCTATCTAAAACAACAACTGGTCTGGTAAAACATGACCACTGATGAAATAGTGGCATAGACATCATGGAAGTAACCACCTATATTCTGATTTGATTTAAATCCTTATCCACAAGATCAATTTCATACTTAACACCATTATTGGATCTAGAACCTGTGACTAGGAAAGAACCTACTACTGTTTTGACAGGTGGACATAGTAATAAACTGACTCTAATTCCTAAGGACTTGTCATTTCTGAATCTTCATAAGACAAGTTTCTATTTGTAGTAGATGACGACTGACAGGGATACACACAACTGTCCAATGTACCGAGAATAGGAGACTATGAAATGTGCAGTCCTAAATTTATATAAAAACTCCTCCTCCCAAAGTGGACGGCCATTAAAGAAGGGGAAAGAGAAAGAATAAGGTGGTTGATGACTACAAGGAAATAGTGCCTTCTGGATGCAGCAGGGTCATGACATATACAAACTCACAGTTGTTTTGAAAACACACACAAGACTTGTGCAGGCTCAAGCCATACCCAACTCCAGCATGGAGAGGGCAGATAAGCACAAAGTATCTAAGAGAGGAGCTATAGGCAATTGATAACTGATGAGAGAGAGAGGGAGAACCAGTTTTCTTTAAGAGTATAGCCTCTGGTAAGTTGAAACTACTCCATCTGAAAGTCACACATCCAAGAATACATGGAAAGCTCAAATTGGACTCAGTGGGTTTCAAAATAAAAGAGTATATATAATCAGATTGAAATGTCAGTATTAAACTCACTTCATACATGAGAAAATATGAAGTTGTAGCTGTAAGCTCATTCTTATAAATGACTTCTATTTGTTGCATAGTATGCATGCAACAAATCACACAGAAATACTAGCTATAAAGATTCTTGTATGTATTTTCAAGGATAATTTCTTAAAATAATTTGCATTTATATATAGTCTATAAAATGGCTAACATCCATTTAAACAAGTCTGTAACTGATCATTCTTTACAAAGTATTTGAAATAAACATAAGATAAGGGAAGGAGTCCAATTAGTGTTATTAATCTACTACTCAATAGGAGAGAAATTACAAATGATAGGCTCTGACTAGCATAACAGACAAAGGGAAAAATGGGATGTATTAAGAAGGAAACTTAAACTGAAAATTAGATTCTCTGCCCACAAATTTTGACAAAACTTAAAGGAAATTAATCAACCCCTTTCTACTTGCTTTGCTGATCACAGAAAGCCTCCTATTCCACTTGACATAAGCAAATAAAGATGGTAACACTTGACATGTAATTCGTGGCTCACTTAATTGGATTGCTTCACAAACCGCTTTCAGTAATCAATGATTCCTAGTAGAACTCTCAAAAGAGGACATCAGGCTGTTGGGAGCAGAAAATGACAGGGCTGTATTTCTTTGAGTCTTCTATTCAGGAGCAGTGGGCTAAGTCCCAAACTACTCTGTCTCTTGCCTATAAATCCTTGCCAAAATGACCTTCTCTGGGTCCCCTTGAGACCTCATAACCCACTATAGCAAAGAATTCCTAGAATCAGAGTGTCTGAGCTTTCAGCTGCACTCTATGTCCCACAGAAGATCGCCTTAGAATAGCTCTGCTTCTGTGTCTAATGGAAATATCTGTATCTACTTCATGGGACTAAAGGGTTAAGAGGTCTAGTCCATGTGCACTGCTTAGACTAATATCTACCCACTGAAATGTCTACATAAGTGCTTATTATTAAATTATTGATGTTGTTGTCTTATATTTCATACACTATTCTATTTCTTGTGTAAAAAGTCTTATTAGAAAAAAATTGTAGGTCCTTTGACAGCACACATTGCCAAAGTCTGCTTGTCTCAGGGTGAAACATGGTACCAGCATGGACAGTCACCTTAAAAGATTAAAGGATATCAGGTCTTAGAACAGCTTTTGGTTCATCAGTGCCTATCTAGGTGGGATCTCATGTAAGCTAAACATGCCAGTTGGTAAAGATCTGCTTGAACGCCGCTTCACAAAAGAAGGGGTAAAACTGCTAAATAGATGATTCTCAGTCAATTTATGACAGGCTCAATCTATTTCTGACTCAGAGTTCTCCTTACACTACATGTTCAAATCATCAAGACAGTTTCCCAATCCTACACCCTAAGGGTCTTGATGAAATCATGTGACTTGTAGCTTTCTGAGCTATACTGGAATAAAGGAATGAGAAACAACATATCCATGTACTGCATATCAGGTTACCCATTCAGTGGAAGAACAGGACCTGCTATAACCCATCACTTCTTGCTCTATCAATAGCTTCACCGTTATAATGCACAATCCTTGCTTGTCAACAAAGATGTCAATTGAAAAATATCAAATAGCAGAACACCGCAGCAAAGTAAATTCTTTTGTATGTGTGTGTATTATACCTATACATACACATAACATGAAAACATGTATACACATGTACATATCAACATATAAGAAATACATATATGACCATACATACACGCACACACACACACGTGCAAGCGTGCGCACACACACACCAGGTGCAGGTTCCTAACAGGATGAAATAGTTGTAAATGACGGTCAGTAGATGACAAAGGTTCATCATCTTTGACTGATTCACCAGGAGGGAACATGAACTAGCAAGGAGGGATGGTTTTCACCAGCTGCCTCTGTAAAGGCATCAGTCTTCTCACGTTCAGAAAAAGACAAAGCCAAGCTCGTCACCATCTTTCCTCAGGCCAGGTGGCAGCTCTCATCATGAAGGTCGAGCTGTGCAGTTTCAGTGGGTACAAGATCTACCCTGGACATGGGCAGCGCTATGCCAGGACCGAAGGGAAGGTTCAGATGCTGAAGATACTACAGAGGAAATAAACTCATTGATCAAAGAAAACAGCAAATCCAACAACTTCTTAACACAAAACATCCAGGAAATCTGGGACACCATGAAAAGACCAAATCTAAGAAAAATAGGGGTAGAAGAAGGAGAAGAATTACAGCTTAATGGCCGAGAAAATATATTCAACAAAATTATAGAAGAAAACTTTCCCAACCTAAAGAAGGATATTCCTATGAAGGTACAAGAAGCATACAGAAAACCAAATAGACTGGATCAAAAAAAACTATCCCTTTGCCATATAATAATCAAAACACAAAACATAGAGAATAGAGAAAGAATATTAAGAGATGCAAAGGAAAAAGGTCAAGTAACAAAGGTAAACCTATCAGAATAACACCTGACTTCTCAAAGGAAACCATGAAAGCCAGAAGAGCTTGGATAGATGTGCTGCAGTCACTAAGAGACCATGGATGCAAGCCCAGACTACTATACCCAGCAAAGCTTTCTTTTACCATCAATGGAGAAAACAAGATATTCCAGGACAAAAACAAATTAAAGCAATACATAGCCACAAACCCAGCCTTACAGAAAGTACTAGAAGGAAAACAACAACTAAAGGAAGCAAACAACACCCATAATAACACAGATATCTAACAACCCTCCACCAGCACAACTCAAAGAAGGGAAACACATGAATGCTACCACCAAAAAAAAAAAAATAATAACCAGAGTTAACAACCACTGGTCATTAATATCACTCAATATCAATGGACTCAATTCACTTATAAAAAGGCACAGGTTAAGAGAATGGATACGAAAACAGGACCCAACATTCTGCTGTTTACAAGAAACACACCTCAACCACAAAGACAGACATTATCTCAGAGTAAAGGGTTGGGAAAAGGTTTTTCAATCAAATGGCCCTAAGAAACAAGTGGGTGTGGCTATACTAATATCTAACAAAATCAACTTCAAATTAAAATCAATCAGAAGAGATGGAGATGGTCACTTTATACTCCTAACAGGAATAATCCATCAGGATGAAGTCTCAATCCTGAATATATATGCCCCTAATATAAAAGCACCCACATATGTAAAAGAAACATTACTAGAACTCAAAGCACACATCAAACCCCACACACTAATAATAGGAGATTTCAACACTCCTCTTTCACCAATGGACAGGTCAACCAGACAGAAACTTAACAGAGAAATAAGAGAACTAACAGATGTAATGAATCAAATGGACTTAACAGACATCTATAGAACATTGCACCCAAACAGGAAAGAATATACCACCTTCTCAGCATCTCATGAAACCTTCTTGAAAATTGATCACATACTCGGTAACAAATCAAACATCCACAGATACAAAAAAATTGGAGAAACCACCTGTGTCTTATCAGATCACCATGGAGTAGAGTTAGAATTTACTAACAATTCCACCCCTAGAAAGCCTACAAACTCATGGAAACTGAACAGTCAACTACTGAACCACTCTTGGGTCAAGGAAGAAATAAAGAAAGAAATTAAAGTTTTCCTTGAATTCAACGAAAATAAAGACAACATACCCAAACCTATGGGACACTATGAAAGCAGTGCTAAGAGGAAAGTTCATAGCACTTAGTGCCCACATAAAGAAAATGGAGAAAGCACACATTAGTGACTTAACAGCACACCTGAAAGCTCTGGAAAAAAAAGAAGCAGACTCACCCAGGAGGAGTAGAAGACTGGAAATAATCAAACTGAGGGCTGAAATCAACAAAATAGAGACACAGAAAACAATCCAAAGAATCAATGAAACAAAGAGCTGGTTCTTTGAGAATTTCAACAAGATCGACAAACTAATCAAAAGGCTGAGAGATAACACTCAAATTAACAAGATCAGAAATGAAAAGGGGGACATAACAACAGACACTGAGGAAATTCAGAGAATCATTAGGTCTTACTACAAAAGCCTGTATGCCACAAAATTGGGAAATGTAAAAGAAATGGGAAGTTTTTTTTAGATAAATAGCATATCCGAAATTAAATCAAGACCAGGTGAACAATTTAAATAGACCTGTAATTCGTGAGGAAATAGAAGCTGTCATCAAAAACCTCCCAACCAAAAAAAGCCCAGGACCAGATGGTTTTAATGCAGAATTCTACCAGAACTTCCAAGAAGAGCTAATACCTATACTCCTTAAGGTGTTTCACATAATAGAAACAGAAGAGTCACTGCCAAACTCTTTTTATGAAGCTACAGTTACCCTGATACCAAAAACATACAAAAGCACAACCAAGAAAGAGAATTACAGACCAATCTCACTCATGAACATTGACGCAAAAATTCTCAATAAAATACTGGCAAACCAAGTCCAAGAACACATCAAAAAATCATCCATTATGATCAAGTAGGCTTCATCCCAGTGATGCAGGGCTGGTTCAACATACGAAAATCGATCAATGTAATCCATCATATAAATAAACTGAAAGAAAAAACCATATGATCATTTCATTAGATGTTGAAAAAGCATTTGACAAAATTCAACACTCCTTTATAATAAAGATCTTGGAGAGATTAGGAATACAAGGATCCTGTCTAAATACAATAAAAGCAATATATAGCAAGCCGACAGCTAACATCAAATTAAATGGAGAGAAACTCAAAGCGATTCCACTAAAATCAGGAACAAGACAAGGCTGTCCACTCTCTCCATAGCTCTTCAATATAGTGCTTGAAGTTGTAGCAATAGCTATAAGACAATATAAGGAGATCAAGGGGATTCGAATTGGAAAGGAAGAAGTCAAACTTTCGTTATTTGCAGATGATATGATAGTGTACATAAGTGACCCCAAAAACTCTACCAAAGAACTCCTACAGCTGATAAATACCTTCAGTGATGTGGCAGGATATAAGATCAACTCAAAAAAATCAGTAGCCCTCCTATACACAAAGGATAAAGAAGTGGAGAGGGAAATCAGAGAAACATCACCTGAGCTCCCAAGGTCCAGTTGAAGAGCAGAAGGAGGGAGAAGATGAGCAAGGAAGTCAGGACCGGGAGGGGTTGGGACAGTGTGCCTGATCGAATGGGAGCTTACCAAATCCAGCTGGACTGGGTCTGAATGAGCATGTGATCAAACTGGACTCTCTGAATGTGGTTGCCAATGGGGCGGACTGAGAAGCCATTGATAATGGCACTGGGACCTGTCTATTCTGCATGTATTGGCTTTTTGGGACCCTCGTTTACTTGGATGCACACCTTCCTAGGCCGGGATGGAGTGGGGAGGGCCTTGGACTTCCCACAGGGCAGGGGACCCTGCCCTCTCTTAAGGATGGAGGAAGAGGGAAGAGGGTTAGTGGGGGAGCGGGAGGGGAAGGGGAGAAGGGGAGGCAGTGTAAATTTTTGAGTGGAAAAAGAAAAAAAAAAAGAAAAGCAAAAGACAAAGCCAAAAAACAAAAAAGTGCTCCTGACAGCAGCATCCTTTGTAAAAAATGCCAAAATGTCTTTCATCAACTCTGCTGTTTTGCCATGAGCTCAGAAACGCCTTCAGAAAATAGCTCACTGTGACGGGAGATCCAGACAGTCATGTGGTCCTTCCCAGAGCCATGTGGGCAGCTCTATTTCTAATATGGCAGCTTGTGATTAGGATTTGGTGATCTAACTCTCTTGGTCCCTTTCCTCTTCAACTCAGATGTGTCTGGCAGGATGCTGGGCCTAGAGCTTGTCAGGCAGTTTGGTCTGGAAGGGAGGTTCACTGTGGCATCAGAACTGACCCCTTATTTCTGCCCTTTGCATGAACACTACTCCATGACAGAAGAGTATGAAGGACTTCAAGAGTTTACCCATGAGTATAGAGTTTTGTCTCTGTGAAGACAAGGTTAAAAAAATTAAAGCAGTGGCCAAGCAGAAGTGGCAAAGCAAAGGGAATTATTTTCTGCATAGATAATGAGATACAAAGTTCAACAATTATTACAAAACTTTTAAAATTAAATATTTCATTCAATATTCATACAAAAATATAACTGAATTTAGATCTGATCCATTCCCTCATTTCCCTCCTTCCATTTCTTCCTTACTGCCCCCACTTTCTCCTTCGAACGTCATGTGCACCCTCGTGCCTTCTCTCTGCCTCTCTGTCTCTATCTCTCTCTCAGTGTCTGTAACTTTAAAACACACTGAAACTATTTAGTGCTGATTGTATGTGCATGTCCGAGGGACCACCTACTGGAGCATGGGTAGTCCCTCAGGGTCCAGATTTCTGACAACAGGTGACTCTTCCTCTCCCAGTAGCCATCAAGTGCAATAGATCCTCAGAGAGTGGTGGAACTCCCTGAGCCTCTCCCCCCATTCATGCTGGCTGGCTTGACCTTGTAGTCGTCTTGGAGATACTGTCCCAGCCACTGTGAGTTCATCAGAGTAACTGGGCATTCTAACTTTTCAGTTGTAGTGGAGAGCTGCAACCTCACCGCATGCTGGATTTCTGCCTTCTCGCTGCAACAAGATGCTTTCCCTGCCTTAGTCTGCGCTGCTTTCCCTGCCTTAGTCTGCGCTGCTGGCTCTCTGTGGAATGTCACAGCCTCGCCCATTTTTACCCTGAAGTTTGACAAGGCAAACCTTATTCTTCTACCTTTCCAAACACATGTTGGGCCTCTCAGGTCTTTCTCTGACCTGTTTCAGTTACCTGGGCTACAGTTTATGGTGTCCAGACATCTCCAAGAACGGGCCGCTTGCTGTACACTTCACTGTGGATGCACCTTACTTGTGGAAAGAATAAAGTTCTGCAATGGTTTTGCTTGATTCTTCAGAAATCGTGAACTCTGTAAGATAAGTGCTATTACCTACATTTCATAAATGGAGTCCTCAGAAATAAGATTGCCTACTCTGACACATCATTGGTTCCAGTCTTTCTGTGGACTCTGAGACGAATCAACTACAATTTCTGTACATCTGCCTAATGTCTTGCCGCCAAGGGATCTAGCTAGTCCACAATTAAACATATTTACACAGACAGGCAGGTACTATAATTTCTAATGCTGTTATTATGCCATTAATTTAATAGGAATTATCCTGGAAACAAGCCAAATGTGTCTGGTGACAGGAAGATGTTTTAATAAATTATCATGAGCATATATATGTATATAAATAAACACTTTCCATCTCTCAGATCGAACTAGTGAGTTAAAACTACATGGGAAGATTTCCCAGTGCTGAAAATAACAAATGTTTGTTGAATGAATGAATAAATCACCAAGATAGAGTACAAGTGAGAGAGTCAAGTTAGAAAATACTGTAGAAAGCTTTCATTTGTCTGTGCTATACTCAACAGACACATAGTAAATACTCAGAAGGGGGTAGCAGTAAGGGGGTACTTTGTACTTTACACTGTATTCGCACCTCTTTAAAAAGTGGGTCATATAGATGTATTGCTTATTTAATTAAAAATTAACATGGGAAAAGCATCTGATAAGCATCAGTACTAGGCTACAAGTAGGCAGTAGGCTAGATTTAGCTGCTTAGCAAATTCTGACTTTGCCTTGGATTTTATTTTTATTATAGTATAAAGAACAGGCTTAAGGGTTCCAGTTCATGCTCTGAAAACTCTGTCCTGGTTAGGTTTAGTTGAGTCATTGGACTTTCAGCCATTTTGTCTAGAGGAACAATGTCTACATTTCAAGGTAATTCTGAGCATTAAAAAGATGAGTTAGGCAATAGCTTGTGGTAAATTATAAAACACTACCCAAACGAAGCAGAGGATATTATTTATCACTGTAATTATTTCTCCCATAAAGTACTAACACAGAAGCTCACACCGATATGGCATAGAATATACATTAGAGAAATGAATGACAATTTAGAATGTGTGGATTTAATCTTTGGCATTCTTAAGCATTAGTTTCATCCAAAGGATTTCTTTTCTTTTAGTAATCTTTCAGGGATATCTCATTGGGGGAATAAAATATCTGAATCCCTTCTTTAGTCTCATATAAGATGCAACTGGTTTTGAGATTAAATTTATGTACCACTAAGGTTGAACAAAAAAAAACAATGCTAAGTAAATTGTGGCATATAGGACACCTAGTTTTGAAAATGTGGACATGTGCATTTGAGAAGCTCTGAGATCTAGTATTTGAATGAAAGGCTTCAGGCAAATTAAACAATCAATTATACATTGTGTCTTTCAAGCAAAATTACTAATTTAATAATCAGAGTGTTTTTCTCATACTGGTGATGTTCTACAGTGCCTTTTTGCCTTTGGATGTGCTGGACACAGCAGTTTTTTCATATTTTAAAATTATGCGGAATAGATAATTACTAGTGAATACTGACCTTTTCTCTATCATGACTAATTATGCTATTAAAAGCATCATTTGGGCCTTAATTTGATATACAAATTATTCAATTATCTAGTCTGCAGTTTAAGGACTTTTAGCAATCACTAGTTTTTGGTGAGATAATCTTGACCATTGAACAATTTCATCATACTCTCTGCAGCAGAAATTTCAGCTCTGTCAAAATAGAATTGAAGCAGTGTCTAAACCAATAACTCTATTAAAAATGCTTTGTAACACCAAGTTATAACCAATATGTCACCACTGAAAACATTTCCAAGAAAAATGGACTGAAGAACCTATAAAAAATGCCTGTGCAAAGGTACAACTGAAGTATTTCATTAAAAAATAAAAGTAGAGTTGACCGGGAGCAACTCTTCCTTAAAATATTTGGATTTAGTCTCCATAAAACTTCCCTGTGGTATCAGGTTAAATATTTGATGTCTCTGTTTTGGTCATAGGAGCGCTGGTGATGGTAGATGATCACAGTGGTGGTGATAATATGCGTGGTGGTGATGGTAATGGTGATGGTGACAGTAGTGGTGGGGATAATAGCCTAGAAGGTACAGGTGGTGGTGGCAGTGGTGATAGAGAAGGTAGTGTTGAGGATGCTGATATTGGTGGCAGTTGAGGATAAGTGCAATGATGCCGATTAATAAGTTAGTATCGATCCCATTCCACAGAACAGAGTATATTTACTTAGAGGACTTCTATTGCATATAGGCAGCGGGGTGTGAACAAAAACCAAAACTGATTTTGACTCCTTATTTCCTAGCTGTAGTGTCTGGATCATCAATGACTCTACTTCCTCGTCCACAGAATACCAATACCAAACAACTTTCAGACTCGTAAGGATAGGTAATCAGTCTCCAAAGCTTGTCACACAGAAGAGTTTCAATAAATGAGAAAAGGGGAGGAAGAATAGTTGTATTTATTCTGTGTCTTTCTAATTAAAATGCCTTAATAGAAAAGAGCTAGTTATAATTAAAACAAAAGGGGGGCTGTGTGGAAGCCTGGTGGATCCGATTCAAGAGAGAAAGAAAGGTGATGAGAAAGTTCCACATTTCAATCTTACTCATAACTATTGTCTCTCTGCAGCTTTTTATGTAGGTGGGTGGGGAGCTTTAAAGGATGTCACATGGCCTACGGTAAAGCTGTGTTGGTTATTCCCCCTTTGCTCTAGTCTTAGAATCTCTCCACACCCACGAAGACTAACTTCTTTCTTCACTGCACCACGGATTCCAGTGAGGGCCAATCCTTGGGATGCACTACTCATCAGGTGCTATGCCCTCTGGTGAGTGCCAGTCCTTAGCAAGCACCACTAACAAGAGCTATGCCAAGCTAAGGACAGGGTACCTTGTTCTCTGCTTGTTTAGAGGTTCTCTCTAGCTTCTGCCATCTGTCACATGTTCCTTTTTCTGGACTTCAACTAATGCATGGTGCTCTCTCCCTGTGGGGCTCCTTCTTTACCTACCCCCAGGGACCCTTGCCATGCCCTGTTGGATTTCTAAACCCTGTGCATAATTCTAAAAAGTCTCTTTCTGAATATTTACTTTACAAAAGCCCCAATCCAGTTTTCTATTTGTTTCCTAAGATATGTTTCCTAAGTTATTTAAAGAAAATCCAAATAAAGAGCGCTCTGACCACTCTTTGTGATCTTAAAATCATTTCTAGGAATCTGACACCCTACAGTCTACAAAAATCATATTTCTGTGGCTGAGAGAACTCCAAGTCCTCAAGAGTTACTAGTGTCTTCTTAAATCTTCATGTTATGGTGATATTTTGTTTGTCCTATAACAAATAAAGCTTGTCTGAGGATAAGAGTGTGGAGCAAGCCAGAAATTAGCCATAGAGGCCAGGCAATGGTGGCATACACCTTAAATCCCAGCACTTGGGAGGCAGAGTTCAAGGCCATCCTGGGCTACACTAGTTCAGTCTCAAAGAGAAACTATAGTATGGAGGTTGCTTGTTTGTTTCCCCACTGTCCAGCTAGCTTAGACCCGAAATAATCACACAGAAACTGTATTAATTAAATCACTGCTAGGCTCATTAGCTCTAGCTTCTTATTGGCTAACTCTTACATATTAATTTAACCCATCTCCATTAATCTGTGTATCACCAAGAGGTTGTGGCCTACCAGCAAAGTTTCAGCAGCGGATCCATGGCATCTCTCAACTCTGCCTTCATCCTCCCATGCTATAGGCCAAGCAGTTTCTTTATTCATTAACCAATAAAAGCAACACACAGACAGAAGGACCTCCACACCAAGAAACAGAGCCTGGAAGTGGCGACTCATACCTTTAATCTCAGTACTTGGGAATCACATGCATTTAATCCCAGCCCAAGGGAAGGTGGAAACAGGAAGGGATATGGCTGGGCAGAGAGAGGAATATTAGGCAGGAGGAAATAGGAATTCAAGGTATTCAGTCTGGATTCGTAGTGATAGGATCTTGCCCACTTTCTGAGGTCTGAGGATTTGGTAAAAGTAAAAGATCTCTCTAGTGGCTGGCTCCTTTACTTTTCTGATCTTTCAGCTTTCACCCCTTAATATCCCTCTCTGGGTTTCATTTAATAAGACTGATTAGGATTGTGTTATGTCATTTCGTTGATTTTATGCCACATTGGCTCTATTGTTCATCTATATCATAACTTCCCCATACAATCCAGATGATCTACTGGGGCCCCAAAGGCAAGGGAGAACTTTTGTGGGCTTCCTCTCTAGCTTGATCCCATACTCTACTCCCTAACTCACCATCATAAACTGACTCTCTAGTTTACTGTACAGTACATGCTACATGCACAGCCTGGAAATCAGTGCTCTGAGAAACTGCTAGCTTAGGATACCTCTAGAATCCTTTTGAATATCTTCTGTACTCCTGCAGTCCTGCATGTATTTACCCAACCTTTAAGAAACCAGACTGACTCGGTTATATTCCCCTCCAAGCTCATTAGCCACTTGTGGGTAGAGCTGTACTTTCATCTGAAACCCAACAACAACCCAATGATTATTATGATTATCAATATTGCTGTCATAATCATCTACCTTTTTTCTCTTTCATCTAATATGCACTGGAAGGTGCTGACTCTATGCCTGTGATCTAAATACTCTTGCACACATTAATTTTTTCACCAATCCAATGTGGCAAATACTATTATTACTCCTATTTTAGAGATGTTGATATGGGAGGCATAAAATATTTAAATACATTGATTAGCTTATAAAAGAAACAAGTCACAGAAACAAGTTATAGACTCCAACTAGCCTTAGCTCTATAGTCTATACTCAATGTTTCAGTACTTTTCTCAAAGGCACAGAAATAGCATTTGATGGATTATTTCAAAAAATGCTAATGAGGCTTATTACATACACAATTGGATACTGGGAAAGTAACAGGGTTAAATCAGGCTGTAGAAATTGTTTAGAAAAATCCATTTTGGGTTGTAGATCCATTAGCAACCCACATAAATTTCCCCACTTCTTATGAGAAGCAGATGGGATTAAAAGATTAACAAATCAGTCAGCATTCTTAAGTAAGGCATTGCTAAAGTCTGAATGCCAAAACATGGTAGGGGGCAATGTAATGTTTATAAATTTCCCACAAATCCTTCCTTTTCATGCCTCTAAGTAAAAGCATCTGATGTCTGCCCCTTGGTATCCCAAAAGGTACCAAAAAGCTCTGTCTGATTTTAGTATTAAATTCTTTCCCAAAACATCACGAGAATTTGAGCTGCCTTGCAGTGGTCCAGATTGGAATGGTTACCCACTGGGGTAGTGGCCTGGTCTCAGCTGTTTGCTACACAGGTGTCTTCTGGCATCTTTTCCAAAATCTGTGCAGTCCAAGTCAATTCTCACACCTTAGATCATGAAAATGTGAGATTGTCATCTTTATCTAGTAAGCAGGAAAAATGGGGGTATTTTCCAGAGTGTCCTAGGCACTCTTTTTTTTTTTTAAAGTAAAGAGGTAATATATTCTTCTGGATAGTTTCTGTAGTTTTATGCATGAAATGTCCATCTAACATGGAAAAATAAGAACCTATGTATAGTCTAGCCAAAAAAGGTGAGATATTTTCCATTCCGTGAACTCCCAACTGTTTCAGAGTTCCCAGGTGCTAGTTCATAACTATCAAACAGTTATTATGCATAACAAGAACACACAAGAAATGGGTGGGTTAATGCACAGAGTTTTATCAGCAACAGAGAAGACTAGAGATAACTAGCATTGCTGTCACAAATCTGAACAGGTGGCTCTAGGGACAAGATCATTCTAGAGATGTTCTTATAACCACTCCAAACCAATGATAAAATCATGACAGTTCTCATTCACATACGGGCATCTCTAAACATCAAAGACTTCTGCCAAGTAACTTTAGTTCTCACAAAATGGCGTAAACTGCGTGTGGGGGATGTAGCTCAGTGGTAGAGCGCATGCTTTGCATGTATGAGGCCCCGGGTTCGATCCCCGGCATCTCCACTTTGCCGGGTGGTGGTGGCGCACGCCTTTAATCCCAGCACTCGGGAGGCAGAGGCAGGCGGATCTCTGTGAGTTGGAGGCCAGCCTGGTCTACAAGAGCTAGTTCCAGGACAGGCAACAAAGCCACGGAGAAACCCTGTCTCGAAAAACCAAAAAAAAAAAAAAAAAAAAAAAAAAAACCAAAATGGCGTAAACTTCTTTAGCCCCAGGGGGCTCCATGCCAGTTTTGGAGCAATGTTCGATGCCCCTTCCCAACTGCTGGCAGTTTTAAAAATGCAAGTCTTCTAGAGAGCCTGTAGCCACCTGGGTTTCACCCAGGCTCACCACTTTGGGTACCTAGACCTCTCCGCAGGTCTCACTAGTAATTGGTATGGTTTTTAGTACCAAGATGGATCCTGTGGCTTTCTTTGTGATCAGTTCCAGGGGGATGTCTCACAAGGAGCATTAGCCTCTGCTCATTGTCTAAGGCACAGAGTTGGCGTATGATAAAAGATCCTTTGTTACAACACAACCAGAGAGCTCAAATTGAAAGTATCTGTTTTTGCTTTCCTTTACCTCTCTCAAGCTTGTGATGTTTCCCTGTTCTGTTTTGCCTTATACGGATGGTCCAAATGACCCTTTGCTATAAATACTTAGTGGGAGTCCTTAACTCCTAAACAGCATCAGGAACAGGATAAATGCCTGCCTTCCGCAAAAGTCATTTTTATGATATTGGCTCTGGGAAGATGTGTTAGTTGGCTTTCCATCACTATAATGAAATACCTAGGGTAATTAACTTATAAAGAGAAAAGGTTTACTAAACTATGGTCTATCCAAGATTTCACAGTCCAACTGCTTTGGGCCTTTAGTGAAGGTACTGCTGAATGACGATGTTGGAGAAGACACAGAAAAAGCCATTTACCTTATGAGTTGGGGTGGGGGAGAAGGAGGGAGAGACAGGAAGTATACAGACCCAAGTCTCCTCAAAGGGCACATATCCCATCCCCAAGTGACCTAAGGACCTCGTATTAGATTCTGCCTCTTTAAGGTTCACAACTTCTCTCAATAGCACTACTCTGTACAGGCAACACTTAGAGAAACAATTTAAATTCTAACGAGGAAGTACTCATGTCACTTGCCAGACTAAAAAAGAGCAAGACCTTTCACTTGTATGCCTAAGCATCTGTCTACCAAAGAGGACAGGGAGTGGGAAGAAAGGGAACCAAAGAAGTAGATAGAGGAAGGTATGACCACAGGTTCCTCCAAGTAAAAGCTGTCTGACATCTTAGCTCCAGATTGTTTAAGTTGGAATGTGGCTATGA
The DNA here is from genome assembly GCA_004026605.1 of Ondatra zibethicus. NCBI lineage: Eukaryota > Metazoa > Chordata > Mammalia > Rodentia > Cricetidae > Ondatra > Ondatra zibethicus. The sequence goes on from PVIU01002963.1 coordinate 137,133, forward strand.
TACTATCTCTCAGGCCACATGACAATAAGGTTGAGTTTTTAAAAATGTTTTCTAAGTTTCTGAAATAGGGGTGATACTCAACAGAATGTCACACTGTAATTACACAGTGATAGATTAGAATAAAAACAAATAATATTCATACTGATGCTAATTCTCCAAAATCCAAAAAAAAAAAACCTTAGGAAAGTTAACGTATGTCCATTTGCATAGGCTGCCTAGCCTTGTACTCCTAAAGGAACGTGCCTTCATTCTTATTCCGGGCACCATCCAACTACTTAAAAAGAAATCCCTTTATATCATATTAATTGAATAAACTATTTTTTAAAGGAGGTAAGCTCAGCTACCACCAGAAAATTAATTCCTTTGCACCTTAGATAATTACCATGATGTCTTGGACAACATATATTTTTCTCCAACAGTGTTCCCATTGAGGAAAGGCTGTTGTTCTGTTTTCATCAAGGAACAGAAGAGAGGACCAAATCATCTACAGGCTACACTATAGGGCCATTGACTATCTGGAGGCACAAAGGAAAATACAGACAACCAGGGAAAGGTCAATGGGGGTCTAAGGAGAGTGATCTCATTGCCACAAAGTAAGGAATGTCTGGTAGAAACACAAGGAAAAGAATGATGTGGATGAGGATTTATTTGAAACACATATAAAATGCTACACAGAGAATAAGATGTTGTCAAGACAGCTCATAATAACCATCATTACTCCCACGTCGTAGTTGGGGCCACAGAGGCACAGAGAAACTAACTTACCTAACACTACATAACATGGAGATGGAAGCACTGGTCAGGTTCAAGGATCCCTGCTTCCAAGCATTCTTTTGGGCAGCCCATCCACTTCAGTTACATCTAAGTCTCTTCCTAACAACTGGCTACCTGGGAGAGTTTCTGTCATCACAGTCTTTGCTGCGTTGATTTACTGTGTGATTCTGAGTGCCTCTCCCCAGCAGTGGGTGGGAGCTCCTGGAGCTCCTTATAGAAGAGCTGACACTCCATTATTTGACATTGTAAGCCACCCAGGCAATAAAAATATGTCATCATTACTCAAGGCCAATGTCAACAAATGCCTACTCCATACGTGGGGCACCAATTTCAAGACAGATGGATTTGGTAAAATATTTTCCTTTTGTCACTTAAAGAACAGTTAGTAGTCAATATGTCTCTAATTACATCAACTGAAACCCTGTACCAGCCCCCAGCATCCCCTACAGGGAAAGCAACGCTTTTAATGGTATACAGAAAATTATTTCCCTGACCTCCCCTACCATCTCTCTGATCAGATTTCCTATCAATATCCCTTAACTACACCATCCCCCCATTCACTCTCTAATGTGCCATGCACACAGTGCCTCAAGACCTTTGCCCTGGTTCCTCTTTACACTTGGTATGTTCTTTCTGAATGGCATTAAAGTTCATTCTTCTTCCAGAATTTACAGGAGCACTGCTTTCTCAAGGAAAGATTTTAGTCCAGAAACTCCTCATCATCTCATCATACGCATCGCCTTCGTATGAAATCACTCATAGCCAGCTGTGCAACAGCTGATGGTTTCTGTCACTTGTGCTCACTGCTGCATCCCTAGATGCTACCAATTGTCCCACCTCCATGGTGGTCACATTATTTCCCAAAAGGGGCATACGAGGAAATAAGGGAGAAGCCCAGAGATGTGTAGCTTTAATTCTAGATTTAGCAGACTCTAGACATATTTAGATTTAACAAAAAAAAGGTACCTGGAAAACAAAAGCAACCATAATAACAAAAGAGAAACCTTAACAATGAGACAAAATAGGCACTTTCAGAAACCTTCACTATGAGGTTGTTTTGACGTTTATGTATATAAGCAATAGAGCGAGATGATCCTGCATAGCCCTTTAGGTCCACATGAAGTTGTGCATCAGAACTTCGGTAGATCTCCATTATTTTATGAGAGCACTGTCCTTGATCACAGTCATTGTGGAGGGAGCATGCCTAGCACACTTGTTTAAGTAGGAGACAGCAGCACTCAGCCATGGACAATAAGGGAATGAGAAGAGCAACAAACCCAGGTGACTACACTAATAGCATCCTTAAATTCACCCAGCTACTCATTCCATGGTACCTTCTAGTGCATATCAGATTTCAAGTTCGGACTTGGGACCTTTTGAACCAAGCAGGAGTCAAGTAAATTAACCACTAAACTGCTCAATGAGTTAGGTTGGGTAAAAGAAATTGCTTACAACACTGACTCCTACATTCACTTGGATCCCCACAAAGCACTGCAGAAGTAAACAGAAGTGCACATGCAAACCAGAACTCCAACCTTTCAGACATCTCAATGGCTTCCCACTGCAGTCCTGATGCACACCTTCCTGTGGACCTGAAGAGCTATGCAGGACCATCTCAGTCTATTACGTAAAGGGCTCTCTCTAGTCTCGGCTTCAGTGACACTTTGGTATATGCCACTGGCCCGATTCTTAGCCCTGAAGGCCTGTTGTGCCTCTTTCTATAAGTACACTCCACTCATCCTGACCTTCCTTAACATCACCCTCCCAACTGATGAGGACAGAATTGTTTCTTCAAGTCTCACTTTAAATATGATTTCCTCAGAACATCCTCCCTTAACTACACATTTTAAGGAAGTTCTCATCATTTATAGCTTTCCTATAATACCTTATACAGACATTAATGATCAAACGTTAATCTTTTTGTTTAGAACATATGATGACTTCTTTGAAACTCTTTAGAAGACTACCCGTCTGTTCACATGGTGCCTAGCATCGTTTCTCAAATGTGTTTGGAGGTAGGAGTTATGTGTATTTGCTGACTAGAAGCTAGGAAGTTGAATCATAGATCATTGAAAGAAAAGAGTGAAGGGAGAGGATGGCAGGTAAGAGGAAGGAAAAAAGCTTAGGGATAAGGAAGCACTAAGCAAGAACTAATTCTCTATAGAGCTAGAAAAACAAAACCCAAACAGGCTTCACAGAGGAGGGGTTACTTTGGTCTGTTTTCACCCATTGGTGAAAGTCAAAGGCTTGCAGACTCCTGTGGTGGTACTGGACACAGGAGGGATTTAAAGCAGTTGTTCACAATCCCTACCCTCAGTAATCTTAATAAATTTGTGGGTGAGACTGGTTTACGTGAGTAGGGGGAAATGGCAGAGGTACAATAAAGAGTTCTATTAAAAACAGTAAAAGCCCACAGCATAAGGCATGGGTGATCAGTCACACAGGTAACTGGAAAGGGAAGAAACAGGCCTTGTCACAGGGGAAACAGGGTCTGAAGTTAACCTTGGAAGACACCAATAGAAGTGCTTGCCTCAAGTTTAACTTCTCATATATTAACTCATTTAATTTTTTTCAACAGCCCAATGAGTTAATTATGACTATCTCCATTTTATAGACTAAGATAAAGAAGATCAGATAGCAGTGGCCAAACCCAGACAATTTTGCCCCAATAAAATGTACCTAATGACATTTGTTAAATAACTTGAACTTTGCTATTTGTACTGCTTCCCCCAAATGAAGAGTAGAGTATATTTTTAATTCAGTAGGTACATTTGCACATAATTTCACACATGAAATGAGCCTTTAATGTGTCTAGTTGGACAAGCAGTCACCTAAACTTCAAAAACATGCAATGGCAGTTCTTTTAATTCAATTATCAGAACAATAGGGACTTTCCAGAGAAAAGATATTTAACTTGCCCTGACTTGTTTACTTCATAAACTACAACTGAAACTTCTGCTGATTGTCTTCCAGATGAAAGGTAAGAAAAAACGTTATAAATATGTTTTATTGCTCTCTTTAATGCTGCGCAAGGATCAGTAATTCTGGATGCTCACAGAAGTCACTTCATCCCCTATAGGAAGGACATTCTGACAATGATGCCCCCCGAAGAGGTAGAAGAAGTAACAATTTGCTCTTCGTTGGACAGGATTTTCATTTGGCATTTTGAGTATTATTCCCAGGGAAGCCACAAGGAAGAACGACATAACTACATTCTTACATTCAGGAAAATTGGCAATTAGAAGGTGGTGTGGCAAAGTATTTTCAAAGTGCCTGATCTTTGCCGTCCATCTCCATCTGAAGAAATTTCAGGTGCAAATATAATCATGATAGCTTTACACAGAATATGATGAGCCTCATGAATAAATTATTGGAGACACAAGGAAGAGGTGTAAGTGCATTAGCCAAAAATTACTTAATAAAGTAATAATCATGTCGGAAAGCATACCTGCTATTTGTAACAATCAAGACAATAACAGGGAGTGTTTGAGGTTAAAACACAAACCATCAGCAACCTCTTAGTAATTCACCATACTTGACATTTTAAGGAGACACTATTTTGCATTAACATGCACTTTTTATGAAGAAACCTACCATTTAGATTTGTAAATCGAAAGATTGACATTATAGGAGCCTAGTCTTAAATTACTTTCTACATTTATTGCCCAGCTTGTGTCGTCAAAGATGGTCATTTGCAATTTGCTTTAACAAATAAGAAACCCTGTCAATTACTCAACACTTGCCATATTGAGACCAAGATTGCCACCTAGTGAATTTCATTATAACATGTTATTTACTGGTCAGCGGCCAACTTTTGATTTTCTGTCTTTAAGATGAAATGTGGTTATTGCAAGTCATATCTACAGGATCAATATTAATGCTTCCTAAAACACTGATACCTTTATATAATAAGAGTGCCTACATTCTTGAGGGACATACAACTAAAATACACAACGTTACCCAAACATGTTTATGGGCCTACTAAACGCTAGATGCTGACCCACACTACTTCTAGTTAATTTTAAAAATAACAACATGAAGTAAATTTCCCCTAGCTTATCAATGATGGAACAGACATAGAGAAGGTAAAGGGAAGCAGAAGGGTGTAAGTGTGGTGGGGGAGATCCTATGTGAGATGATAACCTGTGATCATGTCAATAACATTAGCTGTGTAAAATGATCATGCAAATATTTATATAATATATAAATAAATAATATAAATGATTATAGTGCATTAGCCAAGAAGGATTCCTAGGATGGTCTACTCAGTCATTTATACATGTATTATTGACATAGTTTCAAGGCTTAACAAAGAATTCCTAGAATGGTATACTTGGAGTCATATATACTTGTATTATTGATAGAGTTTCCAAGTTTAAATGCTACTGTGTTTAGAATTACAGTGAGGCAAGGTAAGCTCTAGAGATGAACTCTCCAGTATTTGGCTATAGCTAATAAAACTGCAATATGTACTTAAAATGTTGCTATAATCATAAGTTTTAGGCTAAATGTTGTTGGCCTCAAAAGTAATAAAAACAACAATAATAAATTAAACAGTATGAAACTTTGGGAGGGGTGTGATACGTTTATGAAAACATATTTTATGGGTGTACAACTACCTCTAGGCTCATCAAGTTATATACATTAAATACAGCCTTTTGCATGTCAGTGGTCCTCCAGAAAAGTGAATAAAACAAAAAAATATTCTTTCTCATCACCAAATACAAAAGAGAAGTAGAAATTGCTGCACAAAGCCAACTGATAACAAATCCTTGCTTGGTCTTGTCTCAATACAGCTGCCAGCACAATGCTGTCTACTCTCACATGCTCCAATTTCAAAGAGGCAGAATATGGCCAAAGAAAAACTTAGAAGGGGTGGTTACAAACTCTGAAATATCACTTCTTTATCTCTCCATCATCTATCTCTGATTCCTTCATTTACATAATATCTATGGGACCATGGAGGTGAAGAAATCTAAACAGAGGTACTACACAGCTTTCACTCACATGGCTCTACCCAGTGATGCTTATGAGTGACATCTTTCCTAAACTTTCTACAACTGTGCTATCATGATGTGTGGGCACAAGCCTTGCCTTTGGTTCCTCTTCTTCGTCTTCTTTAACTGCATGAGTGGGATGTTTTATTGGTTATCACAGAACATGATTAGAATAAGGAAATTTGGAGTAATTGTCCATTTGTTAGGGTTACAAAACCCACCAGTCAAAGACACTTGTGAATTCTTAGTAGGTAAACCAGATGCTAGCGGGTTTACCAGACTCCGGCACTCCTAGGACATAGTCTTACTATTCCTGTAATAGGCAGTACATTACATATATAAACATCTCACATTAAAGTTGCAAAAACTTATTAAATTCAAAAGTGGCAAAGGTGGTTGTCAGATAAAAAAATTAAGTAGGTTGGTTAGATAGTTAAAAAGGCACAAAGGACAAAGGAACCAGAGCGAATATAAAGCTATCTTGTTCTCTATCTTTCCTAAATTGAAAGTCTTAAGTATAAATTTTATCCTTCCTTCTCATCTTTTGCATTCTCAAAATCTTATTTAGGTCGCTGGTCTCTGCTCTGGAGAATTAATAGTCATATGCATGTGTGCATATACATTTGATATTTATATTTTATAACTCAAATATTGTGACTTAAGCTAACCAATCTTTATGGGATTTTATGGACAGTTTTAGTTACTAGTAAATGTAAAAGTTATGGATTTTTCTAGTTTTAAAAAATTATCTACTACCATTAAACTGCTATAAATATATGTCAACTCCAAATTGGACTAATTCGTTTATGTACTTATTTTCCACATATATGAAATAATATTAATCTCAGAGTCCCTACAAGAAATCACATTGCACCCATCCAGGTCCTGGCAGGAAGCAAGTGCCACAAAGGGGTAAATGAAAAAACTTAGTAAAGGAGGTTCTAAGGGACAATAATGTCCCCGGCGATGTCCATATTCTAAACCCTTGGACTTATAAATATGTTGCCTGACAATACAAAAGAAACTTTGCTCTTGTGAGCAAGGCTACGGATGCTGTGATTAACAAATTTACAGCAGTTGTTTGGGCAGGCCTAAAGTTCAAAGTGTGGCAGGGGAAATCCGGAAGAAGTGACATGCGGTTTGCCATACATTTACTTCTTGACTTCCTCCAAAGGCTCGCACGTCAAAAGTCTGGTCCGCAGCCTTTGGCACTGCGGGGTGGAGGCAGAACCTTTACCAAGTGGGAGAGGAAGCTGGTCATCAGGAAGAGACTGTGAAGGAGAAACTGGGACCTTGGCCCTGGCTCTGGACTGTCTTTATCTTTGCTTTCTGATTGCCATGAGGCGACAGCCCCACTTTGCCACAGGTTTCCTGTCATGGTATAGTGCTTCATCACAGGCCCAAAAGCAATTGGCCACATGATGACCCTTGACAGAAACCTCTGAAATCCATGAGTCACAATAAACCTTTGTAACCTGGGGTACCCAGGGATTCGTTAACATTGCCCTAGGTTTACTCTCTAGCGCCATAAGCAAGCAAACAAATAATGTAGATTTTCCTTTTCTACATTTATTTTTTTAGTGTGTATGCATATTTATTCATTCATTCCTTTGTTTGCTTCACCCACTGAATTACTTTGCCAGGTTACCTTTCTGCTTCTTTGTTTGTTTTTTGTTTCTGGAGACAGGGTTTCTCTGTAGTTTTAGAGCCTGTCCTGGAACTAGCTCTTGTAGGTCAGGCTGGCCTCGAACTCACAGAGATCCACCTGCCTCTGCCTCCCGAGTGCTGGGATTAAAGGCGTGCGCCACTGCCACCCAGCACCTTTCTGCTTTTTAAATGGATTATTTCATATACTTTGTATCAGTAACAAAACACTAACACAAGTACACTTAGGCTGCTTTGGATGGCTGTGAAGATGGAGAATGGGGATAAAAGGTGGGGACAAATTCTAGAAGTTATAAATGATGGGGAAACAGATTTTCCCTCCTATCCTCCAGGAGGGACAATAGGTCTGTTGACACATGATTGTGGCTTATGTCACATTTCTGACATATAGAACTATAGAGCAAAATAGCATGTTGCTCCTAATTATAGAATTTAAGATTGATTTCAGTATTGACAACAAAAAATAGACATGGAAATTAACACTGAGAAAATCAGAGAAATGTGTAGTAGAGTCAACAAGGGTTCATGAAGCATCTTTGTATCTACATGAGTGGGAGGCAGGTTACCACTTCTTGGATTTAAGAGCAAAGTAAGATGAAGTCAAAGCAGATGATACTACTCAACAGAAGTCAATGTCTTGGTAGCAGAAATCAGCTACTCTCAAATCTCAGCACAACAAGTAGAGGAGAGCAATCTATAATCCACACTCTGTCTTCTTACTCTCTGGGCATCTGTTAATGGTTCCCGAACAGAAGCCAGAGGACAAGGAAACCTATGTAATCTAGTTTTACTGGCACTGCAAACATGGGTACAGAGTGGTTCTAGGGGAGCTATAGAATACCCATGATTGTACACCAATGATAACCCAGGCTGAGCCTAGTGTGTCTCAAGGATTCTTCCTGTCATTGTAGAACTCTATTCACATTGGTTTAAAGCATCTAGGCTTCTGCTTCATGGGCTGATAGTGACCAGTGTGGCTGTTTAACAAAGAAAAAAAAAAGGAAAGAATGAAGGAAGGAATAAATCCACAATTCACATCTTGAAGACTTGTGTGACTTCCAGAGTTTTATAGAGTTTGTGGCTTAATAAGGATTATAGGCTGTGATAAGAACTCTCAAAACTACAATTGCACTCTACTTTCCCAAAGTACCTCTTGAGGTGAGCATTTTCAGATCTCCATTAGAAACGACAAAAATGAAACCTAGGGATAAAAGCTATCTCAGAGCCCTGTGATAAACTCGAATTTGGTCTTCTCTTTACAGGTCTGTATCTTTGTCCATAGTTAACTGAGCCAGCAGAACCCCAGATCATGGCCCCATCACTTGTCAGATTCATCAGTTACACAACATTCCCGATTTCTTCAATCCGATTAATTTCATCAATAGGCTATATTTACCCCAACACATTGTTATTAAGAACCCCCAAGATATGTACTATGAAGTCAACCATGTAGCTGGTGAACTAAATTGGAAATTTCCATAAGGAAGCATGGTCAAGGTAGCTCTGTATCATCAAAGGTATCCATTAAGCACATAAAGGAAAAGTATCAAACTGACTATGAGTGTGGGCTTACTCTAGCAAAAGGAACTTTTAAATGGCATCAGTTTTAGTTTGCAAACTCATGCCAGATTTCCTTTAAACTATCTAAGATAAATGACCCTTTCCCCTTGTAAAGATCTCGCGATAAACCACCTTGACGAACTGCCTTCAATAATTAATTCTGGTGTTTAAAAACCCAGATGTTTATTTCTTTATATTGACTAGAAACAACAATCCTGTTCAGATGATGTATTTATAAGTTCTGTAAAAGTAATTTGAAACATTTTTAGCTCCAATTATCCTTCTAGGTACAGATGCTCTAATGGCTATTTGTGTTTCTAGGGTTAGTTTCCAGTTTGTTTAATTGATTGAAAGGAAGCAACACAATTTCATTGTACAAAACAAGCGCACAAATTGTTGGCTGTTGTTAGGATACTGAGGTCCTGGTAGACAACACGCTGGGAGATGGAAGGGAAAACAGGGAGCTTGGCTTTCCAGAAACATTCTAGACAATTCAAATTAATGATTTCTTGCATACTACTTCTCTGAACTCTCCCCACCTGTCTTTCCTTCTAGCAGATAGGAACAGCCTTTATTAAGTAAAAGTGTGGTAAGTGCTTATTATTTGGGCATTTTTAATAAAAAACTCTGATATTGTTGATGTAGCAAATCATTATCATATGTTAACATTTTATGTTACTCAGATATGTGAGTCATGCATGGCTCCTTTTAAAGATGCTAATCAACTTTGCTTAGTACAAGCTGGAAGGGAAGAGAACCCATTTATTGAAATTTCATTCTGATAGTCTTGCCAATTAGTTTATAATTGTGGATCATGCCTATTATTTTCCTATACCTTAAGGCAATCATTAACATGAATTGAAAGTATAACCCAGGGAATGTTATTTGTAGTGATGATAGATTGCTTCATTTCCATCATCTCTATCCTTAAATGATGAAGAAACAGAAGAAAAAAGAAGTAAAATATCATAAAAAAGAAAATGATCTTTTCTATTTAAAAGTAATAATGAATCTAATATGACTTTGAAAAATTCAAATCTAACTATGTTGGTTAAGAATAGGTTTATCTAGGAAAAATAAAGTTCTAAATTACCTTCTCACCCTTTATTCTCTTTTACTTCTCATAATTTGGGACTTTAAAATCTGCAAATAATATGATCCACAATGCATAAAGAATCTGACTGTAGGGTGTGACCACTATTTTTAAAGATGAAAGTTACATATGACTTCCTGAAGGAAGGAAGGAGAATAAAGTGGGAACATAATTAGCTCCTTCCTTGAGATCATCCCCAGAATCCACCAAAGAACACACACATTCATATCCTACTGTCCAGAATTGAGTCACGTGGTTACACAAGGCTCCAAGTAAGACTAAGACAGGAACCCTTTGCTTATGCTTAGTGTTTGATGATGCTCTTCTAATGATTTTGAAGACAGAATAATGAACAGAAAATTGGTGAAAACCTGGCATTGCTTTCCCAGTTAGATATTTTTAAAAAGTAAAACCAAATATGATCTTTCATTGCCCTTGGCTAAATAGCAAATCACTAACTAGGCTCCATGAAACTCTCACAAGCTGGATCCTGATCACAAGCTGCCATCCCCTGTCAAGTTTAATCATGATCAACTATATTATATTGAGAAACTCCCAGGGGATTAGTAGCGCCTACCTCTAGGTGCAGCTCTGAGGAGTTTCCCAGGGAGGATTACCACAATGAAGCGCTGGCCTAATGAAAGGTTTACAATATTGATGGGTTCAATCCAAATGAACCATCAGGAGGTGGTGGAACTGTGGAAGGGGTGGCTGGCTGGAGGAAACAGGTCTATAGGAGGTCTATAGGGACATTGTAACTTAACCTGGTCACTATGGTATGAGCTTCTCTGCCATGCCCAGCTCCCAGGATAGAATGACAGTACTAGACCCCTGGACCACAATGCATCGCATCTTCTTTGAAGTTGTCTTCTCATTAATTTGGTCATACCTAGGCAACAGTTACTATCACCCTCTCCTTCCTCATCCTCTTGTCCTATTACACTGTCTGAGTTCCTGGAATAAGTTAATATCTTCATACTTTTTAGATTGATGTGAAATTTTCTCCCTATTTGCCTCTTCAATTTCATCTGAATCATCCTTCTCCATCATTGGAGAACAAGTTCAAATGCAACTTATCTTAAGTACCTGAGTTCCCATAGGTGTTCCTATAGGCTCTATGCTTCTGTTGCCCCATATCATAAGGCTTATACACAAGAAATTTCTTACTTAAAATCATCCTCTGCAATGTCTTTGTCAGCTGCAAAATCCATGAAGGTCAAGCATTCAGTATTGCCCATGATAACATTTGTAGTTTAGCCAAGTTATTTTTTTAGGTAAGATTTATTAGTTAAATGTATATAAATTTGTGGAATTTGATGAATTTTGAGGAATATTTTCATTCTTGTGTCCAATGGCCCAATCCAATCTACATGAAACATTTCTATCCTACAAAAATGTTCCCTTATACTTGCTGTTGTGATTTGAATGAGAATGTCCCCATTGGCTCAGATATTTGAGCTCCTGGTCTACAGTTGATGATGCTGTTTGGGGACCTTGTGAAACCTTTGGAGGTGGAGCCTTGCTGGAGGAAGTATGCCACTGGGAATTTGCTCTGAGTGTTTATAGTCTTACCCTACTTCCTTGTCTGTTTCTTTGGCTTCATGCTTGGATTTGAAGATATGAGCTCTCAACTTCATGTCTTTATTGCCTACCATGCTTACCTCTCACTTCCTTGTGTCCCAGCAACGATGGACTCTCTTTCTTCTAATAAACTCTTCTGTAAGCTGCTTTTGTCACGGTGTTTTAGCATAGCAACAGGAAAGTAACATACATTTTCTTTGAATAAGACACTACCATTTACAGTGACTTCTGTTTTTTTTTTTTTTAAATCAGGTTGTTTTTGTATCCCTTTGTACTCCTTAAAAATGAAAATATATACAGTTTTGTTTCCATCGTATTTTAGTTTTGAGGATTGGATGGCCTCATACATGAACTAGGTCCTCAGTCTAGTCATTTGCTTTAAGGGCTAGTTTCTCTGTATTCAACAACATCTGCTGCTATGTGTTTGCAGTTTACTAGAAAATATGTAGGGGTAGAATTAAAGTCACTAAGCAAAATGTATAATTAACTTTTCCCCCTTTTATTTTTGTGGCACCAGGGATCTGCCAATGAGTCCCACACGAACTCTATAGGCACTTAGCATGCATCTGAAAATTTGCCAACTGTTCTCCAGGAGTAGCTGTATTATTTTACATTCCCACTCAGATTTTACGAGAACTTTGTTTGAGATTCTCACTGATAAATAATGTTATCAATATCTTTAGTTATTTGATGTCTTCAATATTTTTCATCATTTCAATGTCAGGTCACATCTGACTGTGGTTCTAATTTATATTTCCTATTTCAAATGCTAAACACAATTTTATGCATGTACTGGCTACTCTAGTATTTTATTTTACCAGTGCTGGGACAAACAAAGGGTCTTGAATATCAACATTCTTTTTTGTATTTTATTTGTATTTTGTATTTGACCAAATACAACGCTGGGTGATTTTTCATCTTCTGTTGATCTTTATGACCCCTTTATATATTCTGGATAAAAATAACCCGTCTGATAAATACATTGCATATTTTTAGTCTGTGAAAACAATGGCGAAAAGTAAGCATTTAATAAATATATTTTAAATTACATTAGAAAAGATGGAATTGCTTAACTGGGTAGCAGTGGTTGACTCATTCAGTTAAACAAACATTGGTTCATTCCATTTCAAATTGATGCCACGTTCTCTGCCATCTTGACGTCTACTCACAGATCACTAACACTTCTTCCATATCTTTTTTAATGGTTTCATTTGTGTTACTAGCACATATCCTTAAATAGTTGCTCAAAGAAACATATTTTCTTATGTAAAAACATTACACAACATAATGATGAAACAAGAAAGGGAATTTGAATCATATTATAGATTAAACCATTCTATGGGTTCTTGAGAGTCTAGTATATTTGTAAACCACAAATGAAAGCCAGCATTCTACATTTTCCATGAAGGTCAATAATCTACAATTATATTGCAAGAAGCAATTTATTTACCCGAAGCATTTATAAAAATTATTTTCCTACTTGCATCAAAAACCACAAGAGGAATATATTGGAACACTTTTATCAAAATCCCAATAATATGCCAGTTTAAAATACGTCACTAAAGTAATTTAGTGCAGAAGACACGGGTGCCTATTCAGCATTAAACAACAGCTTACAACAGAGGAAAGAAAAAATATTATAACAGAAAATGTGACTACCCAGCAGGAGGGACAAACACCAATAATCTACTAGAAGCAAAAGCAGTTAATGTTCTCCTGGCTGGAGTATTTATGCTAACAGTTAAAGGTTTACAAAATAGTATTGTACATAGAAAATTTGGAACATTTGCTAGCCAGGTGACCATAAAAGCTGAGGTCATTCTTGAATTCTCCCTCCCCCCTTTCCTTATCCTGCTAATTGGAAACTGCTGTGCATCCCAGTTTCTCTCAATCATTCAGCTCTTTCCATTCTCACCTAACTCCTTTTGTTTTAGATCTCATCACCTCACAATTGAAAGTCTCCCGATCAGTGGTTCTCAACACTCCTAATATTGGGACACTTTAATACAGTTCCTCATGTTTTGGTGATTGTGAACCTTAAAATTATTTTCATCGCTATCTCATACTGTAATTTTGCTGCTGTTATGAATTGTGATGTAAATACCTGTTATTCAAGATGTATGATATACAACCCCTATGGGGGTCACAACCCACATAGAAACCTTGCTCTAGATGTTCTCTCATGTGGGTAGCCTCTTTGTGTGTTCTCATCTCCATGGTTCTACAAAAGTCTAGGGGAATCTCTTCACCTGCCTCTGCCACAGTCAGCAGAAGGAAATGTCCCTCCTCATAAATGTCATGAAGGTGAAGGCAAGACTCTAAGATTCTTTATAATATGAAGTCAGGAGTGTAAGAACAGGAAAAATTTGGACAGTCAGTCAGTAGGTAAGAGGCATGCCACCATGCTGAACCACCACAATCGTTACCCACTGGATTCTGTTCCCCCAAGACCCAAACCAGTGGGCAACCCCTTCACACCTGATCATCCTTCCTATGGTCAGCACTCCCCACCCCTGCCCTGCAACCCCAGCAGATTGCATAGGCGCAAGTACAACCCACAGCAGTTAGAAGAACAACAGACTACATTGGCACAGGTACATCCAACACCAGCTGGAAGAACAGATGTGGAAAAGCCAGTGTAAGAATACATCAAACAACAGAAAGGGCTATAGGACACCACCAGAACCCACTGATCATACAATAGCAAGACCTGAATATTCAAACACAGTGGAAACACAAGAAAATGACCTTAAAAACAACTTTATGAAGATGATAGAAGCCATTAAAGAGGAAAAAGGCTCACATTTTTGGGCCTCCACAAGAAAGCAAGGAAGGGATTGTACAAGCTGGGGTGGGAGGAACACACAGAGACAACTGATCTAAGCTCATGGGAGCTTACGGACTCTGGGCCAACAGCTAGGGAGCCTGCATGGGACCAACCTAGATCCTCTGCATGTGGGTGACAGTTGTGCAGCTTGGTCTGTTTGTGGGGCTCCTAGCAGTGGAATCAGAACCTGGCCCTGACCCTTGAGCTGACTTTAGGGAGCCTGCTTTGTCCATCCTTGATGCAGGAGGAGGAGCGTGGAACTGCCTCAAATTGATATGCCATGCTTTGTAGACTCCCATGGGAGACCTGCCCTGTCTGAATGGAGTTGGAGGAGGAATGGATGGGGGAATGGATGGGAGGTTGGGGGAAGGGAACAGGAGGAGAGGAAGGGAGGGAAACCGATTGGCATGTAAAATAAATGAGAAAACATTAATAAAAAAGAATTTATGTCAACTAAATAAAAGAATAGGAAAGATTTGTAGAGGTGACATAATTAGCTTTGAAAATGCTAGAAGGATCCATGAGCTAAGGAATGGAGAAGTCTTTCAGAAACTGAAGAAGATAAGGAAATTGATTGTCTCCTAAACCCCCTAGGTTCTAGAGTGTAGAACAAGTTGTCAATACTTTAGTTTTAATCTTTCAGTGGCATCTGGGACTTCTGACCTCCAGACTGTGAGACAGTAGCTCACCTATTACAAGTCACTAAGTTGGTAATTCTTTGGAGGAGTAACAAGAAAGTCATTTGACAGCTTCACCTGATTTCACACTACGAAAATTAGTGGTGCCATGTGTACCATGTACTTTTATGAAATTGTATTTCATGCCAACTGGAGAAGTCCAAGGGCCATGCAAGTTGTCGCTAGGTCCTCACTGAACACACTCATAACTATTTGTTGCATTGATCTGTGGAAACCTATATTCAAATGCAACTCTGTTCTGAGAACTTATCTGGCTAATGGCTGTTCAGCCAACAGAGGCCTTGTCTCTGTTTTCTTGTTCCAGCTCCTCATTTTTCTAATACCTTGTGTGAATATTCCTTTACATGATTGTGTAGGTCAAAGCCATTTCTTTTCACCAAGTGTGAGTGTACAGCAGGGTCTCACACCATGCTGAAATAATGAGTGCCTGATGAATGCTCTCCATTTACTCCCAAATACAGGGCTTTTGGAGCTCCCTGATGTCCCACCTATGCTATCATAAGCAGTTACAAAGCCTTCACTAAGTTCAGCTTTTCGATCCATAGACTAAAACATGATGCTCTGTATGTTATGGAGTTACAAGATTCTCACGAGGTAGTATTCTGAAGGTACATGATATGCATGCCTGACATTCATGGGGTCTTTGTCATCACTTTTTTTTTGGTAAAAGATGAGAAATTGCAAAGCGTGAGCTTGAGCAATGGGGCATCAAAGCTAAAAGAAAGTCACTGTGAGGATGAAGCTACCAGACACTCAAAAGATTTATGCTCCTACCATGCTAAACCAACATGAATCCTTGGGATTAATTACAGCATAGGATTCTTAGAACGGCAGAAATCAGGGGCTTAGAGGATGTGTGGCACCATGGTATTTACTTCTACGCTACCTCTAAAAATACCCAAATACATCCACAACCTTCATTTACATTCATCTGGGTGTGATTTTGATGTAGAATTCCCCTCTGTATGCTATGAATATGTTTGATTACCATTGGCTGATGAATAAAGCTGTTTCGGCCTATGGCTTAGCAGAGTAAAGCCAGGTGGGAAATCTGAACAGAGACATACAGAGAGTAGGTGGAGTCAAGGAGATGCCATGTAGTTGCTGAAGGAGAAGGACCCAAAATTTTTCCGGTAAGCCACACGCTTGTGGCAATACACAGGTTAATAGAAATGGGTTAATTCAAGATGTAAGAGCTAGCTAGAAATATGCCTGAGTCATTGGCTGAACAGCATTGGAATTGTGATTATTCAGGTCTGGGTGGCCAAGAAATTAACAAGCATTTTCAGTCTACATGATTTGTACATAATCTTTCAACTAATAAGTACTAGTGACCAAGGTGAAAAAGGGCAAGCCAGTAAATCCTGGCATTGATGGGAAGATAGTCTTGAAAGATATTGTAGGTATTTCTGTTCAGTTATTTATGCAATACCTTTACTTCTCTTTCTCTCATTTATAGTTAAATTCGTGATTTAGATAATGGGGACCTGGCTCTGGTGATGTGGGCAAACTACAGTTTCTTACTAATGCTTCTCCATGTCTGTTTCTACAACTAGACAATGGATTTAACAGTAACAATTTCCTCTTGGGGTGCTTAGAAAAATTAAATGAGATAACATGCACAAAACATTGCAGAAGGATATGACATGTGGGACAGGAGAGATGGCTCAGAGTTAAAGAGCACTGATTGCTCTTCCAGAGGTCCTGAGTTCAATTCCCGGCAACCATATGGTGGCTCACAACCATCTGTAATGAGATCTGGTGCCCTCTTTTGGCCTGCAGGCATACATGCAGGCAGAACACTGTATCCATAATAAATAAATCTTTTTTTAAAAAAGGATATGGTATATGCAGATGCTAAATTGCTAGATACAACTAATATTAATTTTGTGAAATTTTATTATGAAATAATACAATTTATGCTTTAAGGGGCTCACACCAGAAGATAATTTTCTCAGAATTTTTCTCATATCAGTCTTAAGAATACAGATGAATGCTAACAATCACAAACATTTGGGAACATTTATTCAAATATATGTCTTTGATAATCAGCACATTTAATAAAGGGTATAAAAGTTCTCAGACATGGAGGATGGCTGAGATCAATGTAAGAAAGCTGATAGAAAACACTAATGAGATCTGAAATGTCAGGGACTTCAGCAAAATTTACTTAGGAGTTAACAATGAAAAATTTGATGAAATCAGATATGAAACAATTAAAGAAAATGGAAACAGAAAACACAGGGTGGCTCGGTTGGTAATTCCTTGTTTTGACGCCCAGAGGGTGGCTCAGTTGGCAAATTACTTGTTTTGAGGCTAAGAGGTTGGCTCATTTGGCAAATTCCTTGTTTTGAGGCTAAGAGGGTGGCTCAGTTGGCAAATTCCTTGTTTTGAGGCCCAGAGGGTGGCTCAGTTGGCAAAGTCCTTGCTGTACAAGCACAAGCACCTGCATTTGGATCCCTTGTATGACTGTCAGAGTCAATCACAGCACTCACATTTGCATCCAAACTCAGGTTGAATTCCTGAAGCTCATTGGTCAGCCAATCTAGCCAAGTTAGTCAAGTTTGCACTCCAGTTTGGTGAGAGACCCTCAAAAAATAAGATGGGGAAACAAGAAAAGACATCTAATACTGGCCTCTCTGTGTCCTTCATATGCTCTCTCTCTCTCTCTCTCTCTCTCTCTCTCTCTCTCTCTCACACACACACACACACACACACACACACACACACACACACACACACAGAAGCAACAAAAGAATCATAGTATGAATTAAAGGAAATTACAGGAAGCAATCACTGATGAATTGAAATAAGACAGAGAATATTCTACAGTAGATGTACTTATACATCTTTCTCAGGGCCAGCAGGCTTATGAGTAAAGCTGAGACAAACACCTTTGCTTTAAAGGAAGGTATTTGAAATCCATTTAGTCTTTTCAATGACCACACAGCCTCCATTTAAAGACTCTGTATAAAGCACAATATGCTATTCCTTTGAAGACAGGCTCATTAGTATGGTACATAAAAGGAAAAGGAGAATGACATAGTGTTCACAATGAAATATAAAATAAAAAAATCTCAGCATACACTAATACATTTAAGATCTGCTCGATAGGCATGTTGTAGCTGTAACATTCATTTCTTTACAATGTTCCTAAAGGTCTGTGAATAGCTCCAGGCATGCCAGCAAATCAAACCCAGGGACCTACTACACTGAATTTATAATCATGTCACTGCATCTTCTTTCTCTTTCTTCTCTGAAACCTATGTGGGCAGTTTAATAGTAATACACAAACACATTACCCAACCTTAGACAAGATTGGTGTTTATACTTAAATCTTCTTGGCTTAGGACAGAGAAGCATAGAAAATATGAAAAACATTAGAAATAGAAATGATATTGCTAACATATGTCATGACAGAAAGGAACATATCCATAAAGTTCACTTCAAAATAGAATTATCCATTTTATTCATTGATTAAGCATAGTGGCTGTTAGACATAGAAGAGAAACTGTTAACATAACTATGTACAGGATAAATGCAGTACCATTTCTCAGAAAGAAGAGCACTGTAGGGTATGTACAGGACTTAACATAGAGGTGCTTAGTGACCTGCTAAGTTTCCTTCCACCCTCTGACTCTCTAGGGCTTATACAGATAAGAATGTGTACTTGCCAGTACATGTTAGATTATACTGCCGTAACAATACCCAGATATTAGAGATTTAATATCAAAATGTTTTAATTGTGGAGCACAGTACATCTCTATGGCAGGTGTCCTGTTGTAATTTGGGTGAAACATCCACCTATCACCTGCTGCAGACAGTGCTGTTTGAGCGTGCTGCAGAACTTTGAGGATGCAATGCTTAGATGGAGGCTGCTACCGACAGGCTTTGAGGGTATGGCCCAGCCCTGCATTTAGTCTTATCCGTCCTTGGTGGCCAGCAACAGCGTGAACAAACCACAAGCTTCTGCAGCCCACGACAGAGCCTAAACATCGTGCACCACCGCCAAGGCAGACTGTCTTCCCAGCAACCATAAGCCAAAGTGATCTTTTCCTTCTACCTCTACCAGGTTTGCCACAGCAAAGAGAACAGCAACCGGTACAGATACATAGTGAACTCGGACTCAGGCAGGTAGAGGCACAGCTAACACAGGCTTCAGGGATTAACACTGACAAAGGAAAGGAGTAGGGAGTTGTTAGCCTCCACCTGTAAACTGGAGCATCAGATCGCAGGCACTTCATCTCCACTTACAGCTAAGTAGCTAAAGTCCCCTAGCCCGCAGGAGATCAGAAAGTTCAGTCTCCAGGAGCGTGGAAGAAAAAGAGCAGAAATGCCTTTAGGTACAACCAATGAGTGCCACTGTGATCTACTATACCATACAGTAGAAATGTGAATGCCATCAATTCCAAGTTCTGAATTCTGAGTTCACATACCCACTACATCACTTAATCTCTCATTAATGTAATAATGAGAATTAATTAACAATTAGTCCCTCAATGTAGACAAAACTACATTGCACTAATATGCTTCATTCCTATTCTTTCAAGAGTGGCCCTATAGCTTCCTGGGCGTGATGGCAGGTGAACACCTATAAAAGGCTTAGAAATTTTTGGTTGTGAGCCTAGCCTTTAACGGCTGAGCCATCCAAATAAAGGTCACCAAGCACTTAGCTCGCAAGCCCAGAGAAGCTGAATACCTAGGTGAACCCAAGGAAAGCATACACAGAACCTCCTGGAAATTGGAAGCAAACAGGATCATCAAGCAAAAGTTGGAAGCCAGGGGCGGGTATAGAGGTGGGAGAAATTTCATCCGATGAATGGAGATAGAGACAGAGACCCACATTCA